>PISX010012303.1:0-61277 GCA_004024625.1 Mellivora capensis | reverse complement strand
TATCTGATATGTCGTTTGCAAATATCTTCTCCCATTCTGTCAGTTGTCTTTTGGTTTTGTTGACTGTTTCCTTTGCTGTGCAAAAGCTTTTGATCTTGATGAAATCCCAATAGTTCATTTTTGCCCTTGCTTCCATTGCCTTTGGCGATGTTCCTAGGAAGATGTTGCTGCGGCTAAGGTCGAAGAGGTTGCTGCCTGCATTCTCCTCAAGGATTTTGATGGATTCCTTTCTCACATTGAGGTCCTTCATCCATTTTGAATCTATTGTCGTGTGTGGTATAAGGAAATGGTCCAATTTCATTTTTCTGCAAGTGGCTGTCCAATTTTCCCAACACCATTTATTGAAGAGGCTGTCTTTTTTCCATTGGACATTCTTTCCTGCTTTATTGAAGATTAGTTGACCATAGAGTTGAGGGTCAATTTTGGGCTCTCTATTCTGTTCCATTGATCTATGTGTCTGTTTTTGTGCCAGTACCATACTGTCTTGATGATGACAGCTTTGTAATAGAGCTTGAGATTTGTTGATATTTTTATACAGAAATGATATTACCTGTTTTTTGATGTCTCTGTCCCAAACATTCTCTCTTAGTTTGTCATTCACATTTTAATTTTACCATTTTTCCTGTATATAGACATTTACAGTTTCTCTGTGAGTTTAATTTTTAATCTTGTGTGATTTCTTCCACTGATTTTTATGCATAGAAAGTACATGATTCTGAGGTTAGGTATAAATTTATCTCAGTTTTAAATGGTACTTCTGTGGGTTTACTTTTATATGTAGTTTTTTAATTCATCAAAAATGTATTTTTATGTCTGAGATAAAGAATGAACTACATATTCTTCACATTTAAAAAGTTACCCTCATATCACACATATACTATATCTCTCCTTCTCTACATATTTTTAAATGCCACAAATCTCCTTTACTAAATTGTTGTATATTCTAGGATATGCTTATTGTTTTCCATTATGTTGCTTTAATCTTTCTATTTGTATACAAATACCAGTATTTACATATTGTTGCTTTATAATTAAACATACTTTACTATTTACTAGAAAAGATCTCTCTTTATACTTCTATTCAATTATTTTCCTGCCAAATCTTTCCAACATTTTTTGACATGAATTTTTAAAACGCTTCGTCAAGTTTCAGAACATTCAATGAAATTTAGCTGGTTTTATGTTAAACATGTATATTAATCTGCCCTTAGTGATTTCAATGGCTTCAATAATTTTACTCACCCAGTTGTACTTCAATAATTTTACTCACCCAGTTGTACTTCAATTGAATTGTTTTTTGGATAAATGATTTTAGGAATTCTTCCTGCATATCCATTTGTTTCTGCTAAGAAATCATACACACATGAAATTGTATTAGAATCATGTATGATACATTCCCAACTATTTATCCAATAACAGTGTAAAGAAAACGTGGCACTGAGTGGGTCTTCCATAAACATGAGCCAAGGAAAGAACAAAACTCCTGGCATGATGGGCTACTGCCCCATAAATGCATATTTTTAAACCAGAAATTGAATTGCTGAGCAAAACCCCTAAAACCTGGGCTACCAGGAGATTTCACTTCACCATTCTATATTTGACATAAATGTAAACTGATGAGATTGTGTAATAAAATCTTATTACCTAATAATCCAATTACAGTTTGTAAGCAGTGGCTTTAAGCCAATCTCTGGTCTAGGTCCCAGTTAGGGAGAGAGAATGATCCTAATGTTTTATGTTCGGTCCCACTGCTCCAACCTCCATCCCTGCTTTTCTGTATTCTTTAAATCTGGTCCTCTTTTGTTCTTTGGTTCTCCCATTCCTTCACCCCGTTGTGAGACTGTCTTCCCTCATACTGACTTCCCAGCCCTTTGTTTCTCTCCACTTACTCCCTTCCCCATTTGCTGATTACTTCTCTACCCTCATTACCTCACATGACCTCCCCCACTCAACATTGCTCCCACCCACCTGCCTACTTGCCATTATTCACACATCCATGGTCTGTTTTGTTACAGGCCTCCCTCAGTCTGGAAAAATCTTGCCCACTCCATCACTCAGTTAATGTGTCCTGACCGTCAGCATCACTATTATCAAGAAGCCTTCCCTGACCCTCAGCTTTCTCAACAGGTCCTCGTCTGTTCGATCTCATACTTTCCACTTGTTCATGGCATTCATCTCTTTGGTAATTACACATCTCACTAGCAGACTATCTAACTTATCTCTGCCTCCCTTCCCTGCTCAGACTTCAAAGCTCCATCAGAGAGGTGGTCATGGGTGCTTCCTCCTTCTCATGCTCTCTCCACAAACCACAGGACCTGGCCTTATTAGGCACTTGGTAGAGAGCCCAAAGAGGGCACCTGGGTGGCTCAGTGGGTTGGGCCTCTGCCTTAGGCTCAGGTCATGATCTCTGGGTCCTGGGATTGAGCCCCACATCAGGCTCTCTGCTCAGCGGGGAGCCTGCTGCCTCCTCTCTCTCTGCCTGCCTCTCTGCCTACTTGTGATCTCTCTCTCTACCAAATGAATGAATAAAATATTTAAAAATAAATAAATAGATAAATAAAAAATAAATTACCGCCCGAAGAAGAATCCCCTGCCACTTCCACTCAAGTTCAGATCGTTGGCACCCCTGTCAAGACTGAGTATCAGTTCCAACACTCCTTACCTCATGCTTACATAGGCTCTAACAAAATTAGTTTTAGATCCAATACAAACTATGCAGGTAGACACTTCCCTGCTTTGTCTTAGACTATTCTCTCTGCTCTGCCTGACTCTTTACCTTTATAAATTTGACTCATCCTTCAAAATTCAGCTGAAGTTTCACTTATTTGTGGAGCATAACAAATAACACGGAGGACATGGGGAGATGGAGAGGAGAAGGGAGTTGAGGGAAATTGGAAGGGGAGATGAACCATGAGAGACTATGGACTCTGAAAAACAACCTGAGTGTTTTGAAGGGGCGGGGGGTGGGAGGTTGGGGGAGCCAGGTGGTGGGTATTGTGGAGGGCACGCATTGCATGGAGCACTGGGTGTGGTGCAAAACTATGAACTCTGTAACGCTGAAAAGAAATAAAAAAATAAAATTCAGCTGAAAAGCCATTTCCTCTTGGAAGCCTTCCAAGACCATTTACTTGTCTCCCCTCTGGCTACATCTGATTCTTTTCCTCCCCAGACACCATCTATAACTCTATCCTTACTGCATGATGTGAAAACGATTCATTTACATCTCCTGCTCTACTACCACCAGGCTGAGAAATTCTCAATAGAAGAAATGATGGGGTTTTTTTTTTAAGTTTTTTTAAGTTTTAAGTCTTAAAGTTTTAATTACCAACAACTGGGGCATATACTAGATCATAAATAAGTGTTTATTGCAAGGATACAAAATATAGACTATTGCACTCAATGACCTCTTGAGGTAGTCTCCATTTTCCTTTCAAAGAATTCCTTCAGTTATCAATGGAAAACTAAGCATGATAGTCAGCAACCACTCAGTTAATAAATGGGTCTATGCCTAATCTAGTCTAGGCACTGGGCTAGATGCAGGAGATTCAACTGTGAACAAGACAAAGATCTTTTTTGCTTACATCTGGAGAGATAACAGGTAACATAAAACCCAAGAACATAAAAATCACAAAATGTAATAGTTCATTTTCTTAAGTAAAGGGTTCTGGTGGGGGAGGAACAGGAATCCGCCGATGCTGAACACATGGTTCAAGAGAGCCACACCATCAAGAAATTGCTAGGTACCACCCAGTACAATGAAGTCTGACAGAAATTAGTGACAGACATGATGGTTCAAGTCAAAGAAATATTCAGGAGCACCACCTGCGGGGCTCAGTCGGTTAAGTGTCTGCCTTCAGCTCAGTTTGGGATCCCAGGATCCTGCATTGAGCTCCCTGCTCAGTGGAGAGCCTGCTTCTCCTTATTCTCCCTGCTCATACACTGTCTCTCTCTCTCTCTCTCTCTCAAATAAATAAATAAAATCTTTCAAAAAGAAAAAAGAACGATTCAGTCTTCAGTTCTTTCCATTTAGATGAGTCAACATAGAAGACAACTGTCTACTGAGAAAGGAGCAAAAGGCACCGTAGCAAGATCTCCTTCTGAACATGCTGAGAAGAAACGATGCTCATCTGGGCACCACAAGCCTTTGTCTTGGTCCTGCTTCTGTCATTAACCAGCTCTGTAAGCTTCCTAATCACCCCCCCCCCGGGTCTCTATAAAATTAATGGCTCAAACTAAATAATCTTTAGGGTTCCTTCTGGCCCCGCCCAGAGACCTTGAATCCTGCATGCCCTGGGCAGGGGAGGCCAACATTGGAATGGCCCAGCAAGGTAGTCACATCAGTGATGGCTGAGGAAAATAAGAAGAACAGTAATATCTACCACTACCTGAGCACCCGTACTTCACCCGGCACCCAGTACCCACTTTACGTGCCTGCTCTCATGTAATTGTCATGCCAAGAGTATTGGGGATTCGGGCGCCGGGTGGCTCAGTTGGTTAAGCAACTGCCTTCGGCTCAGGTCATGATCCCACATCAGGCTCCCATCTCCATGGGGAGCCTGCTTCTCCTTCTGACCTTCTCCCTTCTCATGCTCTCTCTCACTCTCTCTCTCTCAAATAAATAAATAAAATCTTAAAAAAAAAAAGAGTGCTGGGTATTCTGTTTTTGAGGAAAACAAAACTGCTCATGCCCTTTGCCCTCCTCTCCTTTCTACCCTTGGGTTCTAACAATGGCAAGTCTGAGAGCCTGTGAACCTTCAAGAAAACCGAGATCAAGAATCACTGCTGCCCATGGGGCACCTGGGTGGCTCAGTGGATTAAAGCCTCTGCCTTCGGCTCAGGTCATGATCCCAGGGTCCTGGGATCGAGTCCTGAGTCAGGCTCTCTGCTCGGTGGGGAGCCTGCTTCCTCCTCTTTCTCTCTCTGCCTGCTTCTCTGCCTATCAAATAAATAAATAAAACCTTAAAAAAAAATAAAAGAATTACTGCTGCCCAAAAAGCTAGCCATCTCGGGCAAAGCCAAGAGGAAGCCAAGGCAATGGCTATGAGCTTACTTACCGATATTCACAGTGATGCTGTTTAAAACAGTGTACTGTTTCCCTGTGTGTGTCAGTCGGGCTTGACATGCATAGCTCCCTCCGTCCTCTGCCGAAACATTGCTCACTGAAAGCTTCATTTCCCAGGAAATAAACCGTTCTCCTTTAATCTCTTCACAGCCCTAAATACAAAATATATATATATGTGTATATATATATATATATATATATATATATACACACACACACATATATGTATATACATAAATTAAATCAAAGAGGGGTGCCTGGGTGGCTCAGTGGGTTAAAGCCTCTGCCTTCGGCTCAGGTCATGATCTCAGGGTCCTGGGATCGAGTCCTGCATTGGGCTCTCTGCTCAGCGGGGAGCCTGCTTCCTCCTCTCTCTCCCTGCCTGCCTCTCTGCCTACTTGTGATCTCTGTCTGTCAAATAAATAAATAAATCTTTTTTAAAAATTAAATCAAAGAGTATTTTGGTGTATCTGTTACATTTCTGGTTAGCAGCACCCTATGAACATGGTGAGAGGCAAGAAACATGTGATCTCTAGACCTCAGGTAATTTATACTCTAACTGAAAATGATATCTATATCTCTAGGTATCAATGGGTAGATCGATAGATATCTACAGATATAATGAATATGTTACAGACTATCGTGCACGCTGTCAATATTAAGTCTAATGGAAGTTGAGAGGAAAGAGGCCTACTGGAACTAGAAGGCAGACCGCATGGAGAAGGATTGTGTGGGGCCACAGAGGAGTGTAGTAGGTGTGAACAGGCAGGAATGCCCTCCACCCACAGGGGCCCATAACTCCCAGTGGACCACCATCTCATGACACCAAGCCCCTATACCAAGACTGCAAGCCCAGGTGATTAATGAGCTCTTCCACTGTGTTCCAGGCCCAAATAAACCTTCTCCACCTATCAGGTTGGACTTTACAGAGGTCCAAAATAGTTCTTCGAGAACATTCTGCTTGGAGGCCTGAACAACAGTCAAAGTATGCTGGCTAGGCTTATGGGCAGACGTCACCTAACTCATTACATCACCGGTGCTGCCATGACATCAACTAGAACAACCTCACGCCAAACCAGCCTGAGACCTGGTTAGTCTTAGGAATGCCCTTCTCACTTGTCACCCTCGGCAACCGCCCCCAGGGCAGGCCTCCACGTCCACTGGTAGGACACTGTCACAAGCTCACATTCTCATGCTTCTCCCATCTCACGGACCCCCTCCTGAACGCTCTCAAAACGTTTCCCCTTTCTTTGGAAAGTGCCGCTCTATAGAGTAAGTTCTCGGATTACTGAGTCCACGTACTCATTCAAGCATTCAGGTTCCTGCCCTTTGCTAGGCTGTGAGAAGCACTGTCAGGCGGATGTAGTCCCTGTCCTTAGAAAGCTCACAATCCTACTGTAGAAGACCAACTTAGAAGCCCGGTAAAGATTTAACTGCCCGCGTGTCCAGCTGTCTTGGCCCTGAGTCAGCCATAGCTAGCTCAGCATCAGAGTCCGTTCTTCACAAAGGGGAAACTCAATCATGCATGAGCAAATGCATGAGTATTTGTTTATTTACAATATGAATTTCTAGAAGTCTCCCATTATTCCTTATTTGGGAAACCCAGTTGTAATTAGGCAATTGCTTACCAAGTAAAATGGGAATCACCAGTGAGAGTCAGATGGGTGAAGGCATCAGATTCCAATGACGTGGTGCCCCCTTCTTGAGAGTAGGGACAAACAGCACTGGGGCCTCAGACGATGAAAACTTCTTCTCTGGGGAGAGCTTGGATAGGAGCAATTTCTGGGCCTCCCTTTCTACGTTTCCATCATTGACCAGTCCCCTTCTGATCAACTCATTCTTTCTTTGAGGATTACAAACATTTAATCATATTAAAATCTAGCCCTGGTAGCCCAAGAGTTATTCTGTCCCATCGACCACAGCCTGACCCGAGAACAAAAGTCAGACACCCAATCGACTGAGCCACCCAGGGGCCCCTGAGCATCATTTTAAAAATAAGAAAAGCCTGAACCCCATCCATGGATAATCTGATTCAATGAGCAGAGGAGAAGCCAAACAAGTGCTTAAAAAACAAAATCCATTGCTCTTAATGCTGAGATAGTAACAAGGCTGATTCTAAAAATCTACCTCTCTGCAGATGTCAAGTGTTTTTAAATCTATGACCATGACAGGTCCAGGCCAGGGGGAAAAAAATTCCAGAAGAGTCCTACTGTCAAGAGGGTCCTGATGCTGGTGTCAGGAGGTAATTGTTGCAAGGCTGTAAGGTGAAAACAGGATGCTTCAGGAAGAGTCTACAGAAGCCACAGAGAGGGACTGAGACTCGCCATGTCCTGGGAAGGCTAAAGCAGGACTTGGAAAAGGGGTAATTTCACAGTCAGAGCCAACTGAGACTGAGGGGACTGTGGCCTGGCAACCAATACCCTTTGAACAGAACAGGGATACTGTGAGGGGATTTTTTTTTTTTTTTTTTTTTTGTCCAAATAGGCTTCATGCCCAGCATGGGGCTTAAACTCACAACCCAGAGATCAAGAGTCACATGCTCGGGGCGCCTGGGTGGCTCAGTGGGTTAAAGCCTCTGCCTTCAGCTCAGGTCATGATCCCAGGGTCCTGGGATCGAGCCCCACAGGCTCAGCAGGGAGCCTGCTTCCCCCTCTCTCTCTCTCTGCCTGCCTCTCTGCCTACTGGTGATCTCTGTCTGTCAAATAAATAAATAAAAATCTAAAAAAAAAAAAAAAAGAGTCACATGCTCCACTGACTAAGCCAGCCAGGCACTCCCTGGAACAGGATTATTGTTAATAATTAAATTGTAGGGAGCCTGGGTGGCTCAGTGGGTTAAGCCTCTGCCTTCGGCTCAGGTCATGATCTCAGGGTCCTGGGATCGAGCCCCACGTCGGGCTCTCTGCTCAGCAGGGAGCCTGCTTCTCCCTCTCTCTGCCTACTTGTGATCTCTCTCTCTGTGTCAAATAAATAAATAAAATCTTAGAAAAAAGAATTAAATTGTAGTCAGAGCCAATGTTAATAAGAGGATCAGGAGAAAAAGTATACAGAGCATTAATTACACATGCTGACACACATTAAATGAATAATTGTGTAATTTTTCCATTAGCCCAATAGTTGATACACAAAATGAAAAACACTGGAGGTAGAAAGAACTTGGAAGCCATCCATCGAGTCAGCAGAAACTTCCCGAGCTAAGGCTAAAACCTAAGGACCAGGTATTGGCCTTGCAAGTGGAAAAAGCATAGGGGGTAGCTTTAAATTCTATAAAATGAACTTTTCATTAATGGAACCGTAGGTGTTCAGAACTATCACCAATTATTCTGAAGATGATGGCCGGCAGACTAAGATAGTGCTTTTGACAAACCTACGCATGTAGGGGACAAAAGCTAGAGTCAGGGCTTGACAATGAAGAACATCCCTGCCCACTTCTCAAGTTGTCAGCTGGGATGTGAAAGGGCCACATGGTTTGGATGAACCACTAAAATCATGGCCCTAAAAAAATGACTGAACTAATCCTCACTTCAAAGGATGATTCTCACAAGTTTCTTACTGAGCCAAGCAAGCCAGACACAAAATGCTTCATACAATAGGACTCAATTTCAATAAAGTCCATAAGCTGGCAAACCTAATCTATGCTATTACAAGTCAGGGAATTCGGGAGGCATAGTTTTTTGGAAGATGGCAGAAGGGAGCCTTCTGAGGTCCGGGTGGTAGTTTCGTTCTTGACCTTGATCGTTGGAAGGAGTAGCCAAAATGTGTGTTCACTTTCTGAAAATCCATCAAGCTTGTCCAATTATGCTTCATGCCTTTTCTATAAATATACTATACTTCAGTGAAAACTGTTCATTCATTCAACATTGGTACCCAGGATATACAAATACATAAAATCTCCTGTAAGTCAGTAATGAAATGGCAAGAAAAAATAAATTAATAGGGCAAAAGATAGGAGTCAGGAGTTCAGAGGAGGATTCAAAACGGTCAATAATCACATGAAAAATTTGGTCCACCTCATTAATGATTAAGGAAAAGCAAACTAAACAACAATTAGGTAACAATTGTAGCCACCAGACTGATTTAAAAAATGTAAGTTTTATAGTACAAAGTCCCACATAAGGTTTTAGGGAGCCCAGACAGAATATTGCACAGGAGAGTATAAACTAATATAAAATTTTTAGAGTAACTTGGCAGCATCAATAAAATTGAATACTTTATTCATATACATACTCTATAACCTAACAGTTATAAGGCTAATCAGCATGTAGCCTAAAAAATTCACACACTGGCAAACGTGGGTTAAAAGAGAGGGATAAGGGGCACCTGGGTGGCTCAGTGGGTTAAAGCCTCTGCTTTCGGCTCAGGTCATGATCCCAGGGTCCTGGGATCGAGCCCCACATCGGGCTCTCTGCTCTGCGGGGAGCCTGCTTCCTCCTCTCTCTCCCTGCCTGCCTCTCTTGCCTACTTGTAATCTCTGTCTGTCAAATAAATAAATAAAATCTTTAAAAAAAAAAAAAAAAAGAGAGAGGGATAAGCGGCACCTGAGGGACTCAGTCAGTTAAGCGACTGACTCTATTTTGGCTCAGGTCATGATCTCAGGGTCCTGAGGTTGAGCCCCATTTGGGCTCCATGTTGAGCATGGAGGCTGTTTGAGGATTCTTTTTTCTCTCCTTTTGCCCCTCTCCCCATGCATGCACACTTACGCACTCTCTCTCTCTCAAATAAATAAATGAATCTTAAAAAAATAAAACAGGGATAAGGACATTCATTGCCATGGTCCTCATGAGACAGAAAACTAGAAACAAAATAAGTGAGCATATAATAGAAAGGATGAACAAGGCCAAAACTTGATTCTTTGGAAAAAAAAAATAATAGTACAGACAACTCTCTTATGAGACTAGTCAAGTGAGGAGTGAGAAATACTTCATAATAGGGATTAAAAGAAGAACCTCATCACAGAATTTAGACACGAAAAGAGCAAAGATGACAAGCAGTTGTGTACCAGAGTATCTGAAATATTTAAGGAAATGAGTGATTTCCTACAAAAAATGAATCTTACCAAAACTTCTTCAGGAAGAAATAAGAAATTGGCATAAGGCTATCTCCATTAAAGAACCTGAATCAGCAGCTAAAAAGCTTTCCACAGAGAAAACTCATGACCCAGGTGGCTGGACTGGCAAGTGCCAACAGGCAGAGAGTTACAGGAAAACTAATCCCATCTTAAATAAGCAGCCTGCACCCCTCTGTGTCTAGAATTACGTCTTAGACATTATCATCTGCCAGGACAGCCAAGAAAAGAGAGTGCTGGAAGGGGCAGAAAGGTGAGTTTAGGATTCCTTGTTTGCATAAAAATGGAAGGACAAGGGTATGGTTTCATTTGCTTGTATAGCATCATACAGAAATAATGCAGAGAAGGCAAGTCCCTAACAGGTTAGGAAAGGTGTGATGGGCCCAGGGCAAATATAGCTCAGGAGTGGGAAGGACACTTGCCAGGGGCGACTTTTTATACTTTGGGATTATTGAATCACAGGCATGTAGTACACATTCCAAGAAATTAATTAATCTGTTCAGGAAAAAAAAAAAAAAAGGATACCAGAAGTAGCCTGAAAACGATCACTGTAGGGAGATGGTGAATCCAAGTGACAAAATATTATAAAGCTGTAATAACTATTAATTTTAAAAAATAATTAGCAGGGTAAAATTATCAGTAACCACTGGCAAACAAATCTGTCTCAGGTACACAAACCTCTTCACTAATTCTGCCCAAAAAGAGCCAACTTAAACTAAGAAGCAGGTAAGTTTTAAAGAAGAAGAAAAATATCAATGGGAAAATTCTTTGGTTTTTTACCTTATACCACTTCAGGGAATCCAAAACACAACTCTGTGGGAAGTTCAGATGACAGGTAAGGCTGTCGTCCCTTCCTGCGTGAAGTATTTGTTTGTATTCATCTGATAAAATCAGCTGGTCGTTTCCAGAAATACCACACCAGTCTTTTCTTAACACAGTGAGGTTAACATGTATTCTGTGACAGTTGTCTGTGCCGCTGTAGGAAAAGGGCAAATGGAAACCTCATGAACTCAAATAACCACCAGATCATCCAACGCTGTTCATCTTCACTTCTTGCCAAATCATCGTCAGGACACGGAGTAAAGGGGGCGCCTGGGTGGCTCAGTGGGTTAAGGCCTCTGCCTTCGGCTGGGGTCATGGTCCCAGGGTTCTGGGGTCGAGCCCCGCATCAGGCTCTATGCTCGGCAGGGAGCCTGCTTCCTCCTCTCTGTCTGCCTGCCTCTCTGCCTATGTGTGATCTCTGTCCATCAACTAAATAAATAAAAAATCTTAAAAAAAAAAAAAAGACACTGAGTAAAGGCTCTGCCCCAGCCCAGGCAGGCTGCGGCTCACAAATCACTAATTACAAAAGGAAAAAAAAGATGTTTCTGTTGCGGAAACACTGGACCACACCTTGGCCAAGGGATCAGGCTGAACAGCATCAGCGAGGGGCGAATGGATACCACAAGCCTCGGGGTGCGTTGTCTGCAGAGGACACAAACTACTTACGTGATATTCTAGTCAAGAAGGCTCAACCTCAACCTACGCCTGAAGAAATATCTGGCAAACCCAAATTGAGGGCTAGTATATAAAATAATTCCAAGTACTCCTTAAAATTGTCAACGTCATGAAGAACAGACCGAGGAACTGTTCCAGATAAAAAGAGACTGAAAAGGTATGACAGCCAAATGCAATTCATGAGGCCAGATGGGACCCTCCCCCGGAAAGGAAATTTTTAAAAAAAGGTATAAAGAAAAATGGAGACAATGGACAAAATTAGCATATGAATGGGGAATTGGATAAAAATACCGCATGATGGTTGAATTTCTGGAGTAGGCTAACTCTTCTGTAATTCTGTAAGAGAATATCCTTGTTGATAGCAAATGGCATGTTGAATTATTCAGGTTAAAGGAACATGAGGCATACAGCTCAAAATTTTGGAGGAAACCCCAAAAAGCACAATATTGCATGTAAATATACACATAGAGGTGACCCTTGACCAATTCAGGATTAGGGCCACTGGCTCCCTCCACCCTTGAAAATCGCATACAACTTTTGACTCCCCCAAAACTGAACTCCTGATAGCCCACTCTTGACAGGAAACCCTACTGATTACATGAACAGTGGATTAATACATATTCTAAATGTTTTGTGTAGCATATACTGTATTCTTAAGTAAGCTAGAGGGAAAAATGTTAAGAAAACCACAAGAAAGAGAAAATATGGGGTGCCTGAGTGGCTCAGTGGGTTAAAGCCTCTGCCTTCGGCTCGGGTCATGATCCCAGGGTTCTGGGATCGAGCCCCGCATCGGGCTCTCTGCTCATCAGGGAGCCTTCTTCCCTTCCTCTCTCTCTCTGCCTGTCTCTCTGCCTACTTGTGATCTCTGTCTGTCAAATAAATGAATAAAATCTTAAAAAATTTTAAAAAAAAAGAAAGAGAAAATATACTTATAGTAATGTATTTATCAAAAAATATCTGTGTTGGGCGCCTGAGTGGCTCAGTGGGTTAAAGCCTCAGCCTTCAGCTCAGGTCATGATCCCGGGGTCCTGGGATCGAGTCCTGAGTCGGGCTCTCTGCTCGGTGGGGAGCCTGCTTCCCTTCCTCTCTCTCTCTCTGCCTGCCTCTCTGCCTACTTGTGATCTCTGTCTGTCAAATAAATAAATAAAATCTTTAAAAAAAAATAAATCTGTGTATAAGTGGACCTGTGCACTTCAAACCCGTGTTGCTCAGGAATCAGTCACACACGGAGGGAGAAAGTGAGAGAGAATTAATTCCAAGGTAAATGTGGCAAAATGTTAAATAATGGGCAATCTAGATAAAGGGTAGATGGGGCTTCTTTATACTATTTTTGCAAATTTTGTGTGAATTTGAAATTACTTCAAAGTAAAAATATGCAGTTGACTAAGTATGTTTCATCTCTGTATGTTAAAGATTTTTGAGAATTCATATTTATTTCATGACAGAGAGCATCTATGTCTACCTTCTATGAAAGGTTATCTTTCCCGGTTTACAACTCCCAGATTTAAGTATTCCAAATCCAGCCTAGACTTCCAGATGAATTTGTGTGTCATACAATTTGCAGCTCTCAGACTTATAACCCAGAGTCCAAGGATAGCACACCGCCACAAGACGTCAGCACCATGATCTACATGGCTAGTGAAACTGTGAGAAGGAACCAGGAAACAGGGGCTCAGGACCATTCCCACTCTGGTACCACTGAGAGGTGAAGGCAAAGACCACAGAGACAAGAGCAGAGGGAGAACACGATCACCCTCCTGGAGTACCAGTCTCACACATCGTCTCAACCAACTGTCCCTTCACCTCTATCAGGCTGGCATTACTTCCATTTTACAGATGGGAAAATCAAGGTTCAGAGTTATCGAATACTTGGTGAAAGATGAGCCTGTCCATAAGGGAGGGTAACAAAATTGAGGCCCTTAGGCAAAATTGATCCACAAATGGGTTTTATTTAAGCCACACACACAAAGCTTATTGAAAAGTCACACACACACACACACACACACACACACACACACGTTCCAGGTTCCCCTGAAAAATTAGAAAATGGACTCGAGCTGAACAGGCCACTGCCTTTGGTGGGACTAATATGTTTTCTGGCTCCCTGCAGCCCCTACCAGGCTCAACTGTCTCCCACCAGACCTGTGCCACTCTCCTACGGTACTTCCCAGCACAGGGCTCAGCACGGGGGCAGCAACAGAGCTGATGCTGATGCCGTAGTCACCATTAAGTCCCTATCATGGAGCCCTTACAAAAAGGGGCTCAAAGGAGGTTTATTCCCATCTGGCTGTGCTACCTGTCATACACACTTCCCGGATTCCAATAAAGAAGGTAGTAGTAATACTGGGAGAAACAGGTTTTTAAGCTGGTCTGGCTTGTGGCCTCATGGGAGGTTTCCTTATTGGAAACCATCTGGTAACAATTATAAAACTATTATTTACTCTTCTCATTGAATTTTCTACATTTATTAAGAATTTTCCTAAAAGAATTGTATATGTATACAGTTATATACTGTATTATATTTTTACATATATACATTAAATATTTTATATATATTTATATAAAGCATTATATATTTTTACATACATATATCATGTAGAGATATATCAGAAAGAAAGATAGAGAGCTCTATTTTAAATGAGGAACTTACTTTATAACACATTGGTAGATCCCAGAGTCCTCCTGTGTCAGCGGGAGAAACAAAATCCAGTTTTGCTCCTGGTGAATTCTAGACTGTGTGTTTTTGGATACTGGGATTTCGCTAGGATATTTATACCATGTTACATGTACTTTCCCAGATGTTAGTGGTGGGTGTGCACAGTTAAAAGCAAAAGGTTGGCCTGCTGAAGGTGCCTCGTTTTGCAGACTAACATCCTTGCATGCATCTAGGGAAAGAAAGGGGAAAGAGAACTCTAGCATTATTGATTATTAGTTTTAACAAATGCCTCTTTAAGGGGCACCTGGGTGGCTCAGATGGTTAAGTGTCTGCCTTCGCTGGGGCCATGATCTCAGGGTCCTGGGATAGAGCCCTACATTGAGCCCTGCATCAGGCTCCCTGATAGGCAGGAGGCCTGCTTCCCTCCTCTCTCTGTCTGCCTCAACTTACTTGTGATCTCTCTCTCTCTCTTGTCAAATAAATACATAAAATCCTTTTTTAAAATGCCTCTTTAATTTTCTAGCCAATTAAAATTTTACTGGAGAATTTCCTGTGTGGGGGTTCCGTAAATCTTCTGCTGATTTGAAAGCATAATTGGAAGTCCTTCAAATGTGTTCATAAAACACACCGACTCATCCTCCCCATTTGGAACGATTTCTCTCCATCCATTCTCTTCTAAGACCCTGAATCCCCTTTATCCTCTTTCCTCAGAGTAAACATTCCTATTCTGAGCCTTCCTTGCCCCATTTCTTTATGCTTTGCCACCCAGGTATTTCACTCCGTCTTCGCAGAAAGATGTAAGTATACCATCCCCAAAAAAGGACTGCTTATAAAAAAAAAAATCTGCTCATTTTAAAGTTCGTTTGTACTGAATTGCACTGAAGAAACCGTGTTTCTTCTTGGCAGAAATGTGTTGACGGTTTCTGTGTTTTAACCCTGGGTCATAAAATGACCCTGTGTCATATAAAATAGTATTATTTCCATTTGAGCATTTTGACTCCAGACTTCCAAATTTGCCTATTCCCTCACCCCCACCCCTCCAAAGTCACCTCCAAACTCAAAGGCGACCTGGAGGCTGAGCGTCAGAAGCTGGGAACTGACACTTGCCCTTTCATCATTCCGAGGGAATTCTGTCTGGTCCCCTGGGGTAAGTGTAACCACAGGTTGCATTGTCATGAGATCCCCCGGGGGTCCGCACGGGGTTGAGGGGCGGAGTAGGGGGTCTCTCTCAGAGCCGCAGGGAGGCGGGTAGGAGAGGGTGGCCTCTGAGGCCCAAGGACAGCCGAACCTAGAACCTACCTGCTCGGACAAAGGGTGGGAGAGCGAGGGACAGTCCGCAGAGCAGCAAGGCCAGCATCCCCCTGTCGGGTTACGAGGAAGAGAGAAGGTGGGCGGGGATAGGGCACGGCGGGAGCGGCGACAATGAATCTCAGAGATCCTAATGCAGGCCCTTGGACTTCCCTTCTTCGTGGGGAGCCCTCCACCTCTGGCCCCACATTAACCCGACGTGCCCTCAAAGACTCCCTCCTCCTCGCCGGACCTGCAGAATTCCGGCTGGAGAGGGATTCGCGGGAGGTGTTAGGAGCCCCCGGGGTCAGATAGTCAGGGTAGTGGCTGCAGGAAAGAGACCCCCAGCCCCGGGGTACGCCTTCTCCGCCATCTGGCAGCGCGGCGGGGTCTGCGTCCTGCGCGCGGTGGGAGACACGCCACCCATCCCAGATCCCCACCTACACGTAGTCGCGCGTAGTCTCCCCTGCGCGTCCCTGCCCTCGGGGGTCCTCCCGGGCCCGGCAGTCCAAACGGAACCCCCGCCACCCGCTCACCTGGGAGAAGCCAGCTCAGGCCGACCTGCCAAAGGCCGGCAGGAGAAGAGAAAGGAAGCCGGAACGCCGCGGGACCAGCTGGTAGACGGGAGCTGCGCACCTTCGCCCTGAGACGGAACCCGCTCCCCCAAGGTCGCCCAGCCGGTCCGGGGCGGCCCCGGAGTCCTGATCTCTGGCCTCCGGATCTGTCGCGTACTTGTTTGCCAGCCACCTCTTTCCCTCCACACCTTTCCGATGCTCGGCGCCCCACCCGCTTGGCTCAGTCGCACACTCCCAACGGGTGCCTACCTGCCCGACAGGCCTGGGGCGCGTAGGATCCCGTGGAGAGTGGAGAATCCTGTGAACAGGCACTGAACCCAGGCGTGGCGTCTCCATAGCAGGCTACTTCCTTGCCACCGTGGGCAGGGCAGGCTTGCCTTCCCCCAGGAGGCTGCATAGGAAGGAACGGTGGCATCACACGAAGAAGTGGGTTTAAAGATGTGTTTCCTGATTTTCTGGCAGCTAACAAGTCTTTCATGGGCCGGCCTGTCTGCTTAAATCTATTCCAAATTGTCCCCGTAAAGCAGTTTTTCCTTTTCAAACCCCGTTTGAACAGGGATTCCATGCTCTGCTTGGCTTATATGGAATGTCCCCAAGGTGAAACCCATCCCAGTGGCTTCCAAGGAATAGCCTTTATCTACCTGATTCGTGTGGTCAGCTTCTGTAAAGCAGATATCCCAGCGGGATCCTGGACCACCTGGAACAGGAGGTCTGGTCCTGTCTGAAACTTCCAAACAAGATAGTATCAACCAGGACTGTTGCGCTGGCCATCAGGAAACGCACCCAGAGAGATTCCCGCGGGGCTCTGAGACTTAGAAAATAGATCTAAAATGCCAGCTCCATTCAGCAGATTCCCCGCCAACCTCTATCTGGTGGTGTTTGTAGTTTTAGAAACAGGCAGGAGCAGGAGAGGAACAGGACAGGAGGAGTTCAGCACCTGCATTAACAGTAGCACTTTCTGGGGTGGCCCGAGGCCAGTGGATGGTTTGCACATTTCTACACTCTTACACATTACTAAGGATTCCAAAGTGCTTATTTACGTGGGTTACATCTGCCAATAGTTACTACGTTTGAAAGTAAAATGAAGAGCTTGTAAAACATTTATGTTCTTACTTATTTGGAATAACAACAATAAACTTAACATAAATGTTACCGTAAATAGCATACAGTTTATGAAAAATAACCAAACTTTCCAAAACAAAATTATTGAGAAAAGTTATATTGTTCTACATACTATCCCCTACCCCTACTTAGTGTTTGCAAATCTCTTTGATGTGTAACCTGAGAGAAGACAGCTGGAATCTCAGACCTTCTTCTGTATCAAACCTCTTAGGATGGAACCTGCTAGCCAGCCTCTGAAAATGTCCACTATATTCAGGTGAGAGAATAAGAATTAAAAAGACAAATAAGATCTGAATATTATCATGAAAATCATTTTGATTTCACAGATCTTGGGGGGACCCTTCGGGCTTACACTCCAAGGACCACTTTGTTAAGCTATGAAAGGAGATCTTTATTTCTCCTAACATCAGCATTAAATGAGGTTCCTCTGCATGTGCACATTTTGCCAGGTTTGTGTCTTCCCCCCCAAAAAACAAAGGTGTTACTATGGAAACTGTCAAGTGATACCCGTATAGAACTATTGTTACAAGCAGTATTAGAAGTTATTTCCAAATTTTTCTTAATTTTTGTTATCTGTTTCAGTTTCTACCTTATGAACAAATGTGGGTCATGAACTTACTTTTTTATTGTTTGAGTATAGGCATGAATGCCAAGTCCAATCAGTATAGTTGCCCCAAAGCTTACGAAGTTTTGAGGGGGTCACCCAGCCCCCTGGCAGCACCTCTTATAGGACATTTCTGGTATTTCCCTTTTGCAGGTGAGGCTCTGGACCAGAAACTGACACTTCCAGGGATGGTTTCTATGCCAAGTGTGTTTCCTGATGCAGGGAGAACGAAGCACATGGCTTTGAAGGCAGAGCTGATGCGAGGTGGGGGTGGGCAGGATTATAAACTTTATAATTAAAAACAACAGAAAACCAAAATATTTACTGCAGTCTCTCAATTACCTTAAAAGTTTGGAGAAGTCTGATAACATTGTTTGCTAATGAGAAAAGGGGAGAAAGAAATTCAAACAATTTAATTATGGAGTTTCTACGCTGGCTTTGTTCCAGCCCTGAGAAAATTATTGTTTTGTGCAGAAACTTCCTGAATTCAATCACTTTATTCTTCTTCTCTGATTTTCACATTTAAAATTTTCCTTTTAAATGGGCATCATGCAATAGTTAAGAGCTAAATAATTCAAAACAAGTCCTAGGTCATGTGATCAAGACCCAGCCTCAGAAACCACGAAGACCAAGTTTCCTGTATAGGTGTCTCTCCCTATTACCCTATTTAGTGCTTACCATTCTGGTGTGTGTGTGTGTGTGTGTGTGTGTGTGCATGTGTCCCTTAAGCAATATAAAGTATGATAAGTAAATATTTTGAGTCGTTCTGGTTCATGCTAAGTCACTACTGTATGACCTGCCATTGTATGAATGTACTGCAATTTATGTATCCGTCTCCTTTGGACATTGTTTCAAATTCATATTTGCTCTTAAAAACAGTGTTGTGGTCGGGTGTTGTGGTCGGGCACCTGGGTGGCTTAGTCAGTTAAGCGTCAGACTCTTGATTTTGGCTCAGGTCATGATCTCAGGGTTGTGAGATGAAGCCCGAAGACAGACTCTGCACTGAGCAGGGAACCTGCTTAAGATTCCCTCTCTCTCCCTGTCCCTTCACATGCACCGTCCCCTCCACCATCCCCCCTCCCGCCTTCCTTTAGGTGAAAAAAAAAATAGTGCTGTGTAAATATTTTTATAATGTTCTTTTGTGTGGATTTTTGAGAGGTTCTCTAGGGAGTAAAATTGCAGTGTCTTTGGGTAGGTGCATCTTTGTATTAGAAAAATCCCCCATTTTCTCCACATTAACATCCTTTAGAGGATAGGAGTTTCATCCTTTCATTTGGTAATGTCAGAAGGACTTTTCCATGTTGCCAGTTTTGCTAGCCCAATGATGTAGAAGCTATCTTGTGATCTTGTGACTTTATTTTACATTTCTCTAATTCCTAGGAAGATGGGACACCTCTGTCTCTGTTCATTAGCCATGCATGTATCTTTCTGTGAATTGCTTGTGTGTGTCACCCTTTTACCCACCTGGTTGCTTGTCAGTTTTTCATCTTGTCAGTTTGCAGAGAGCTCATTGAGTCCTAACTCTGATGCCTCCTGTAATCCGTTACCTTCAAAGGGAGGCACAAATGTATCTCGTTGCCCTCTTCCTGACCGGGAATTCAAACACCAGAGATGCCCCTTATCTATAATATAGGGATGATTAGACCCACTTTACAGAGAGGTCATTTGTAAAAACCTCCTTGCAGAGTGTCTGACAGCAACAGAAACTTGATGAGCGAGCACACAGTTTATTCTCATCCTCCCACTGACTCTTCCTCCTCACAGTCTTTCTCAATTGCAGACATTTCTGCAATGGGAACATTTTTGGAAGTTTTTTTTTTAAATTTTATTTATGTATTTGACAGAGATCACAAGTAGGCAGAGAGGCAGGCAAAGAGAGAGGAGGAAGCAGGCTCCCTGCTGAGCAGAGAGCCCGATGTGGGGCTCAATCCGAGGACCCTGGGATCATGACCTGAGCTGAAAACAGAGGCTTTAACCCACTGAGCCACTCAGGCACCCCCATTTTTGGAAGTTTTATGCTGTTAGGCATGAACCATGGGTAATGGACTCTTTCCAAACAAAATGTTTTGTTTTGTTGTTGTGTTTGTTTTCTCAAGTGAAAGAATTCCTCCAAGGATTCATCACCTCATCCTGAGAGCAGGTGTGAAACAACAGTCTCTGGGCTAGGGAGGCATTGCTGAGTTCAGATTGGTTGAATTTTACCTTCAATCTAGTTGCTCCTCACACAAGGCTGTGTTACAGACATGGAAGAGGAGCAGGGCAGTGATTGTTATTGAAGGTCTCACCTATGAATGTACATTTACATAACGTGCAGTGGCTTTTCTGTGTTCTAGTTAAATATCTAATGATTTCCTACTGAACCGAACCTGCACGTGAAGTTTCCCAGGGAGAATGAAGCAGAAATATGTTCGCGTGTAATGGGCAAATGCTCAGAAACCCAGATTAGGCTGGGGTGTGTGGTGGAGGTTCTTCCCAGATCTTTATACCTTTAAGGTTCTTACGTTCTCACATTTGTCCTCCCTGGGAGACTTGAAATCTACAGAAGCAATGCTGTGGCAAGCTATTGCTGCTGAGATGACATGAACTTCCAGAGACGGAAGAAGCTGCAGGGCAACAGCTTTTGGTTTCCTGAGGTCCCTCGCCGGCCCTCTCCCCCAGGGTCGATGATCGGCTAGCTCATGGGCTCACTCGCTGAGCACTCACACAGCCCCTGCCACACAACAGAAGACATTCTTGAGTGTTGGAAACAGCTGTAGAGAAGACAGATCCTCTCAGAGCTTATAGTCCCGTGGCTGGTGTGTGGAGTGGGGGGGACAGGGGGACAATAGATATGGGAGAGTCACTGAATAAGAGATGGTTTACATATTTACATATCCATAAAGGATATGAAATATAATGAAATGATAGCATGCTGGGAAAGGCTTCACTAAGGAAGAGACCCCATAGCTGAGCTGACGACAAGTAGCCCACCAAGTAGCTATCTGGGGAGAGAGTTCTCCTTCTAGTCGGAACAGCTAGCATAAAATCTCTGAAGGAGGGGAGCATTGGCACATTTCAAGATAACACAGATGAAGCCAGTGTGACCTGAATAGAGTCATTCAGCAGGAACCCTGGGTAAGGAAGTCACAGAGTAGGCTGGAGCTAGACCATACCCAGGGCCGAGGCGGTAAAAGGAAGGTTGGATTTTATCCTAGGTAAAATTAAAAGCTATTAGAAGGTCTAAGGCAGAAAAGAGATATGATCTTATCTACACTTTTTAAATATCACTTTGACCATTAAAAGCTGATCAAAATGGCTAAAATTATAAAAACTGACACTGCTAAGTGTTGACGAGGGTGTGGGACAACTGGAGCTGTCACATACTCTTGTGGGAGCACAGATTGGCACAACTACTTAGGAAAACTATTTGCTGGTATCTTCTTTTTTTTTTAAGATTTTATTTATTTATTTGACAGACAGAGATTGCAAGTAGACAGGCAGACAGAGAGAGGAAAGGAAGCAGGCTCCCGGCTGAGCAGAGAGCCTGGTGCGGGGCTCCATCCCAGGACCCTGGGATCATGACCTGAGCCAAAGGCAGAGGCTTTAACCCACTGAGCCACCCAGGTGCCCCTTGTTGGTATCTTCTGATGCTAACAGCAAATCCACTCTGAGGGATACGCCAAATAGAAATGCATGCCTATGCTCACAGAAAAGACATTTGCCAGAATATTCACAGCGGTGGTATTTATAACAGTCAAAAACCAGAAGGTACCTAAATGCACATCAACAACAGAAGAGGTAAAATAGAAGGGGTAGAGTCACACAATGAAACACTGTGGAGCTGTGAGGGGTGACTACGCACAAACACAGGCAAGGACATGGATGAATCCCACAGATGAATCTCATGTATATATATGATGTCAAACAAAAGAAAATAGATTTAAAATAAGATGTCACGCTACTTGATTTCACTTACATTAATTTCAAAACCAGGAAAAATTAACCTAAGCTGTTGAAAGTCAGAATGGTGGTTTCCCTTGGAGCAGGGGCTGTACATGTCTTGAGGGGGCACATGATGGGGATGTTCCAGTGTTGTGCATCTTCCTTTCTTGATTTAAATGCTGGCAGTGTGGATAAGTTATGTCTGTAACACTTCATGAAGCTGTTCCCATATGTTCTCTTTTCCAAATGTAGGTTATGCTTTGATTAAAAAAATCAAAAATTTCCTCTGGATGCTGTGTGAAGAATTGGTTATGAGGAGTGGGGTAGCAAGAGGAGAAACATGGCCCCAGGTAGGAGGCTACTGGAGTAGACCAAGGAAGAGGTGATGTGGTTAGGTCTAGGTCGATGATGGTGGAAATGAACATATGGGGACCCATTTGGTGTACCTTTGAATGTCTCTCTGTCCTCAATTTCAGTCTACCTTCAGTCTGATTCAGAGAATCACAAAATCACAGGGTTGGAATAGAACCTACAGTTTGGTAGAGTAATATGCCCCCTTCTATACATGGGGCATTGCATGGTACAATCATCAAGATTTCTAAGCCCTCACAATTTAAGGACCTTTATGTTACACACACACACACACACACACACACACACGCACAATCATAACAGCCTTCCACCACACCCGCCCAGCACCAGTTGATCTAGCTCAGGCATTGCCTCCCACTAGAGACATCTGCTATGTATAACCTGGTTTAATCTTGCATCTGCTGTTTGGATTTCTTCATATCCCTGCTTAGCTTAGACTGGGAGGAATTCATTCTCTCCATGGCAGCCCAGTCCAGTAGTAGGCCTACTAGCAAACCAATCCTTCCAAATGGGAGGAAGAAATGTCATCCACTTAGCGATTATCTTTATACCCTTTGGGTCCATAGAAAGAAGAACCTCATCTTCCACATTGCCACACATCTAATGTTGCTGATGTTCCTACAACGGTCCTTCTCCCCAGACCAAGTACCTGACATCAGAGACTCCACCAGGTCACAAGGCCACTCAGCTGCTGGCTTATCTCTTGGCCTCTGACACATGGAGGACATGGGACTTTCATCACTATAATTATAAATGTTCGACTTGTGTCGATATAACTTATGGTCTGGCTGGACTTGGGTGCCATTTTGGCTTGTTCTTGTCCCACATTGCTCATTCATTCATTCATTCTAGAATTACCTATACAAGAACATCCTAAATACTTTTTTTCACTTTTGTTCTGCTAAGCCATCTTACCGCACCTATACTTACACATTTTTTTTAAAGATTTTATTTATTTATTTGACAGAGACTACAAATAGGCAAGAGAGGTAGGCAGGGAGAGAGGGGGAAGCAGGCTCCCCACGGAGCAGAGAGCCCAATGCGGGGCTCGATCCCAGGACCCTGGGATCATGACCTGAGCCGAAAGCAGAGGCTTTAACCCACTGAGCCACCCAGGCGCCCCCACATTTTTTTATTGTAAGTGAAGGGTCTTACATTTATCCCTAATCAATATCATCTGTTAACAGTGGTTGGTTAAAAAGATTACTTATGTGGGAATTGGAACATCTGGGGTACATTCTTAGTCCTCTTGCTGATTAGCTTAGAGTTTTAAAGAATTTGGGGGTAAGGGTCACCCCCCAACTGTCAATGCTAAGTGAAACTTTTGACCTCATTGTTTAATTTACAAAAAAATATTTATCGCAAAAGATACCCTTTTTGCCTATCAAATTGATGAAGATTTAAAAATGAGTATTTTCAGTGCCACATACTTCCTGTGGGAAGGCAAAGCAAATGCATCTACACAATTCAATTAGCAAAGATCCTGAAAAGATCCAGTGCCCTCCAGCTCACCAATTCTAGGAATCTATGCAAAGCAAGTAGTGAAGGAAGTAGACAAAGATACTTAGGCAGAGTTGACTATTTCACTTTCACAACCAATGGCTAAAAACTGGAAATAATCTAGCTGACCCAACAAAGCAGAAAAGCTAAATTATTATGGACCATCCATTTGATAGGTTTAATTGTCCCTCTCAGATCACATCTCAAATAATAGGAACATGGGCAAATATTTTTACTAAGTTAAAAAAAGTTAGGGGATTAAACTGCACATATTAAATGATCTCAGTTATATCAATAGAAAAACAATAATATGTTAGTAATTAGGGGCACCTGGGGATCTCAGTCTGTTAAGCATCTGACCTCCGCTTAGGTCTTGATCCTAGAGTCCAGGATGGAGCCCTGCCTCCAGCTCTCTGCTCAAGGGGGAGTCTGCGTCTCCATCTCCCTCTGCTCCCCTCACCCCTAACCCCACTACTCATGCTAACTCTCTCTCTCTCTTCTACTCTCAAATAAATACATAAAATATTTTTCAAAAATGTTAGTAATTATTGGGTGCCTGGGTGTCTCAGTGGGTTAAGCCTCTGCCTCCTGCTCGGGTCACGATCTCAGGGTCCTGGAATCGAGTCCCGCATCAGGCTCTCTGCTCGGTGGAGAGCCTGCTTCTCCCTCCCTCTCTGCCTGCCTCTCTGTCTACTTGTGATCTTTCTGTCAAATAAGTAAATATTTTTTTAAATGTTAGTAATTATTTTCTTAAACATTGTATTTATTTGTTTGTCAGAGAGAAAGCACAAGCAGGGAGAGCAGCAGGCAGAGGGAGAAGCAGGCTCTTTGTTGAGCAGGGAGCATCATGTGGGGCTCCATCCCAGGACCCTGGGATCATGACTAATGCTCTGAGCCTAAGGGACTGAGTCACCCAGGTGTCCCTAAGTATTTTTAAGTTGTAAGGTTATGAATAACTTTTTTCTTACTTGTAAATTTTAGAAATTTTTGCATTCTCTCAAACCAATATTGTTTCCATAGTACAAAAATATTTTTTCTAATTCATTTAAGAAAAATGGTTCTAGGGGCGCCTGGGTGGCTCAGTGGGTTAAAGCCTCTGCCTTCGGCTCAGGTCATGATCCCAGGGTCCTGGGATCTAGCCCCGCATGGCCTCTCTGCTCAGCGGGGAGCCTGCTTCCTCCTCTCTCTGCCTGCCTCCCTGCCTACTTGTGATCTCTGTCAAATAAATAAATAAAACCTTAAAAAAAAAAATGGTTCTAATACCAACAACTTGCAGAGGGATTCCTATCCCCACTTGCTAAGAGCCTCCCTAAACCTTTACTCTCTAATTCCTCTGCATCATCAGGTTCCCCCAGCCAACATTTCTCGAATGTCCTCCCACCCAAAATCTCTGATAACTCCCCTATACCATCTCCGAATTATAAAGAGCAGATATTTTAGTCAGGGATTAAAGACCTTCTATTGTACAAATTCATTTCCTGAAGTTCACACTATTCTCTTTGGCTAGATTTAAGTGTTTTTTGATTTTGAAGTGTTCTCCGTGTCTGGTATAATGTGAGGCACATAATTAGCACTTTTAAAACAATCCAAAAGTAAACTTGAGAGCAAAAATATTTCCCCTATGTTTGGGAATTTGAGGGAGGACTTGGAGTCCAGTTTTAGGAAACAAGAAATCCAAAGAAAGCAGGATTACGGGACATCCTCTAACAAGAGCGTTCAAACAGACGACCACCGTGCACAGCTGTGAAGGCGACGAGAAGCTCGACTCCGTCTCAGGCTAAGTAGGATAACTGAGGTAAGATGCCTGAGGAAAGATACAGCAGCCGCCACCAGGCAGGGCTGACTGACCACACAGAGTGAAAGGAGAAGTGGGCTCCCTTGGGACCTGTTCCTCATGCAATGCCCCCGCCCCCGCACACTAAAGAAGTCCCAGGAGTCCCAGTCTCAGGCTATATTTAGTGAAAGGAAAACCAGGGAACACTATGGAATGCTATCAATGCAGCTTGTCCCTGACCCAGAAGAGGGATCCCAGTGACACTTGGGATCACTTCCAGGTCAAAGGTTCTGAGAAAAACAAGCTTCACTAACTTTCACTCTCAGTAAATTCATCTTCCGATTCGCAGCACAGGCCTCAAGAACAACATCCTGTTCATCTAGATTCAAGTGGTACAGGCTCCACTGGTTTCACAGCTACAGATTCTTCTGACTGCCGTGTTAATGTTGGGGGTAGCCTCCTACCTGGGGCCATGTTTCTCCTCTTGCTGGCTTAAGGTGAACACACAGGGTTTGTGTGCTTCAATCAGCCAAGACCTGAGCAACATGTGTCAAGATGAACATGTTTTTTGTTTTGATAGGTTAATACTCACTTTAGATAGTGTTCTGTTTCCTGTAACTCTTCCTCTCCCTAAAACAAATATGTGCACACGCATCCACACAATCATATTTTGGCTGCAAAATAAATGTTGATACGGCAAAAGAAGATCTCTCTCACCCATCTCCCCATGTACATTTTTTTATGTGTGATCTATTTTTCCTATTTTATGATTTCTGGTTACTGCCGTGGTCCTTTTGTGCATCTTATCCCCATGAAAAAGGAACAACTGGCCCCATCCCAATTCCAGAACATTCTCTTGCTACCTGCTACCCTCTCTGTGGCTTTCACGTCAAGCCCAACTCACCACACTCACACATTCTAGCGTCAAAGATGAAAAGATTTTCTTCTGACAAATTAGCTTGAGGAAATCTGATTTTATAACTCCATGATACCGGTATTTAAAAGCCCCTTAATTAATATCTGGGAAACCTGCTACAATTGATCCTAGAACGATGTGCAGTTCAAACCTGCAGTTTTCCAGGGTGAAGTGTGCATTAAAAATAACAAGCCAGATCCTGACTTGGTAAAACTGGATTAAATACAAGCTATTATCATTTTTAGAAGTGAACTCCAAGATGATATGCCTTTTTCCCTGCTCAGCAGGGAGACTGCTTCTCCCTCTCCCTCTGCCCCCCCCCCGCTTTTTCTCTCTCTAATAAATAAAATCTTGAAAAAAAAAAAAAGATGATATGCCTTCCTCTCCCTCCACACCCAAAACCCCAGAATCTGAAAAAGATACATTCCGGATAAATGGATTTTTTTGTTGTTGTTTTATCTGATCAAAAGGCAAAACTAAAAAAATATATATTTTGAGGTTCTTTCTCAGATGCTGGACAGAGGCTTTCCACACATAAAAACCTTGAGACACAGGAAGTCCTATTTCACAGATGAGAAAACAGAGGTACAAACCAACAAAGTGTTTTGCTCTCGCTTTAAAACTATGACAGTGCAGGAATTTATAACCAGGAATTTTTCTACCAGATAACATCCCAACTAAGAAACATTTCCAAAGAGCAAAAAACAAACAAAAAACAAACCGTATTCTGAGGAAATTATTTGGTAAAGAGAATAAAAATCCTCATTCAAAAATAAACCCCACTTTTAAATATTTTTTTAAATGATTGTTAGCATTGACATGTTTGTTTGTTAAAAAACATATTAAGTGGTAAAATAACCAAAATCTGGTGGAAAGCTCTCTAATGTTTCCAGTAAGAAATTCTGTAGAGGCAAGTTTTCTGGATAGCCGATCCCCAAATTTCCAGAGGTTCTTGCATTTTTTCGTTCTTACTGAGAAATCCTTCAGGAACGTGTGAAATCCCTTTCTTTAGAAACCAGACATCCCTTCAAGTCCCTGGGCAGCAGAGGGCCAGTGTGAATGAGCATCAGTCGCTGGTCCTCAGTGACACAGTAATGCCAGTCCTCAGTCCTCGGTGACAGTCACTCGGGGGCTGATGGGAGCAGGGCTCTTGGCCTCTGTGTCACACAGCTTCATCTGAGCATTTGTACTTTTTTCTTCCGATGGCTTACTTCCCACTTCCCTCGGTGTCAGCTGCCACTTCTGGTTTGCAGATTGTCTTACGCAATTCCATTCTATTTGCAGATTCTAATATGACCGAAGTTTATTCCTAGAATTGCTACTAACCAAGCTTCCATTTCCTGAGGACCTGCTGTATGTTAGGCACAGTGCCTGTCAGAAGATACCTCATCCTTCTAATCCTTACACAGCTCTACGAAGGGGATATTATACCCATTTTATAGGTGAGGAAACTGGGTAGTTTCCGATAGTTTGTCCACATCTGCACACCAAGGAGGAGGCAGAATCTAGGGTGGGCCTTCAGACTCCAGGCTGACCCGCCTCCCTCAGGCGTGCTCCCTGGGTGCTGCCAGAGCCACCTGCTTGTGAGAAGAGCTGCGAGGTGAGAACAGAGCAGCGCAGACGGGCCAGGGCGCTCTCCGATCCCTGGAGTTCCTGAGCACTGTGAGCTTGCGCTGTGGACACCATGTTGGCTGATTTCGTTCACTTCCAGGGTCAAAAGAGAAAAGCAACAGAAACTTTTTGTAAAATGTAAAAAAGCCCATACAAATGCTGCCCTTATCTTGTTTGAACTAGTAAACGGCAAATAATTAAAAAAAACAAACTCACATTTTAATCCATTTTAGAAGCAAGCAGACAGGTAGACTGCCCCGGAAGCTACAGATTCAGGGATTCCGGGCTCAGTGGCTGGCTAATGGCCTCCAAATTCCCCAGGCACCAGGGGTCCCCTCCCTACATCAGACCTGGGAGTGTGGCCAGGTAAGCCCAGGACACCGCCGTGCAGAAACAGATTTTCATGAGAATATTCAATACCAGGTTTTGCCAATTTTATTGGAAAATAAATTCAATCCATTGACCAGTGATACATGCTGTACATGAATCGGGTGTTTTACTGTATAAAAATACTTGGTATCTGCTCATAATCGAATAAAGACACTTCTAAAAACCCTTCATTATTAACCAGTAAAAATATAATTTATCAAAAATACCACTGGAAAAAATGGCTCAATACCTTTTCTTTTATCACAAATACACAAAGAGGCAGTAGGAGAAGGAAAATACAAATTCTGCTAAGCCAGTTTTCACTACTGGAAGCAAAAGGCTTTGTTGGCAAACTTTCCTTCAAACACTTAGGCTGACCACCATCAGATAATGCAGTAAAATCTAATTAATGAGGAAGGCCTGAAAGGAAGAGCTTAAAAGAGGTTTTGGGGGAAAACAATAAAACAAAGGAAGTTCCCAGAGAACTAGGAGTGTCGCTCCTTCCTCCGGAATCCTCCCCTGGGAAATGGGAGTGACAGGGTGACATGAGCTTTCCTGCTGGGGCTCCTCCCGGTCCCAGGCACATCCCTTGATTCTTGTCCCTCCCTGAACTCCCTGAACTACCATTGCAACTGGTAATTCTTGGTTGGTCTCCTCGCTCCTTACTTTCCTGGCCAACTTTGCTGCTAAGTCTAGGTTTCAGAATTGGCTTCCTTGGTGCTACTCACGTAAGTGTATTTTATAGATGACAGACTAAAAATCATCAGCAACCTAGGTTTTAAGTAGCTGATAGGCCTTTTGGCCATGACAGCCCCAAACCCCAGCCCTGTGTGTGCTGCCAAATAAAAATAAGGCTTTTTTTTTTTTTTTTTTGAAACAGCAGTTCCAAAACAGTGCTATTACTCGAGGCTGTCAGATCGGATCCAAGAGAAAGCCGGTGGAAAGAGAAGAGGCAGAGCATTCAGCTCTGTTTCTGTCTAGCTCTGATCACTGTGGGGGACGGGGATACACTATGTCAGTTTGTGTTCACCCGTAACAATGAACATTAAAAATATAAAAAAAACACAGGGCCCGTCCATGTTCATCAACCTTTAAAATGGGGCAAGTGGCATGTGAACTTGGCTTTTTAGTTTTCTGAGGTTTTTCTAAGGAGTACCATCAAGACCTAAAAAATAGTTTCCTATACCAAAAATCTAACTTGCTTTCATTTTTAATTCACTAAGAAACATTTACCTTTCAGGAAAGAATATATGAAAGCAGAAATGGTTTTCAGAAAACCTAACCAGAATTTTTGTAATTCCAACACTCAGAAGTTTAGAATTTGGTTTCTTAAATGCAAACCTTCCTAGACTCAGCCACCATCCTAGAAAACAATCATTTCTTCTCACAAAAGTGCTAGGGGTAGGACTGAAAGGGACATTTATTGACCCGAAGTCAAGTGTTTAAGACACTACACTCAAAGACAGCATTGTGAGCCCTAGGTCCAACAGCACTAAGAACACATTTTTTAAAAAAATAGGTCACTTGCTCTCTCTATAACATTAGGATGATTATGAAACTTAAATCTGATAATCTGTGGACATTTCTCAATAAGAAAGCCCTACCCAAATCTACGTCAAGTAGGCAAATTACTTGGAAGGCACCCAGACAAGGAGAGACACACCCACAGCCTCCCCAGCCAAGAGCAGAGTTTTGGCTGGAGACAGAACGCTGTCTCATAAAGTGACAGCCAGCCGACTAAGTGCTACCAGACTCAGAGGAGAGAGCTGGTGTCTTAGGGCAGTTTCCTGGGGAAATCTCTTAAAGAAACAGAGTTGGAGTAAATTTCAAATTTCACAAAACTGGTCAGCTGGAGAAAATTCGAGAAGGCATTCTGGTCAGAGGAGACAGGAGGAGAAGCAGAGATGAGGGAGCAGGAGCGGTGGGCGTGAAGGTACACGGAGGCTGACCTGGGAATTCACACAGCAGGACGGTGACGGGAACAGCCATGCAGACAGATTGGGGGAATAGGGCTTTGGCTCTATATTTTGGCTCCTCAACCAGGAGGAGCCCCGAAGAGGACTTTTAGTAAGAGCAGGAGGAGCTTAGAGCAGCACTTCATGAAGGGCAACTAATCAATCTGTGGGCCAGGTGTGTGGCAGAGAGGAGGAGGAAGTGACTTGGAAGTTGTCCTTCCAAAGAAGCGATGAGTCAAGTGGAACGCAGAAGAGGAGGGTAGAACAGAATGGTCATTCCAGTAAGGGAACCATGCAGAGCTGGATCAGGTCTCCGCAATGCCTGCTTTTGCTAGTCTCGCTCTCCAACACAAAGCTAAGGTTATTTCAAAAACGTGCAATCCTGACGAATCCCTCTCTTCACCGAAATGAGAGTAATGAAGTCTGTAAAATTAAATTCGGTCTTTGGAAAAGGAGAGCTGGCTGTTGATGCATATGGAAAGTGCAAAGCAAATGGAAAGTTCTCCTACCCTCGTCTGTGAAATACCAGTCTCACTTTGCCAAGGAAAGCCAGTGGGGGGGGAGGGGCGCAAGGGACCAGGCAGTCCCTAGACTGGGCCACGGCCCCGCCCTTGGACTGTAGACAACTTCATAAAACCCGTTTATAGATGCTAAGTATTTCCTGCTAGTTCTTCCCTCTCATTTGCGGTCCCAGTGCCTGTTAGCAGTCCAAACACTCAGGCGGGGCTCCTGTTGCTTTCTAAAAGGATTCCCAAGCCCTCAGTTCTGAATTGGGCTGACCTGCTATCACCACCACATTCTGTTCCCTTAACAATCTGATTCCAGATGACCTCAGGGATAAGGGACGCCACAGGTGCATTTTATGACTGTACGGTCCGTGGGGGCACAGCCCAGCCTACAATGCCCGAAGACGGGAGTCACCCAAGGAACTCTGGGCCAAGTTTCTCCCCTGCTACCCGAGAGGCACCTGTACCTCCTTCTGCAGTGTTTTCTTAGAGTCTGGCCTTGTGGCCCAGGACAGAAAATGGGGTTTGGATGAACGGGGCTGCCGCTGGACTGGCATGTGGTATCTGACGTTCTTCCAGAACCTTGTCTTTGCAGACCATGATCCCTCTCTAAAGTCCCCTGACCAGCGTATGGCCCCATGTTTCCGCTTGATGAATTTAATGGTTTCTGGCATTTTCTCATAGTCTTGGATTTTCTCCAGTTCAAGCAGGACAACTTTAATTCCATCCTGAACGAAAGCATTGTACATGGCTATCTGCTCTTCAGATGAATTCCCCAGGCAGCCCAATCCTGATGCTTCTGGGACCAAAATGATAATCAGTCTTCTGCTTTTCCTTATATTTTCATTAGTGACGTCAACAATGTCTGAAAAACATGAAGCACAGTAAGAGTGAATAAAATTTCAATTAATAATCATTCTCTCCCAAACCAAAACCCCACAAAGTTCTTCCCATCCCATCCCTTTTATCTTCTAATGCTTTTTTCCCATCCTTTTTTTTTTTTAGATTTACTTATATGAGAAAGAAAGAAAGAAAGAAAGAAAGAAAGAAAGAAAGAAAGAAAGGGAACATGAGCACGGAAGGGACAGAGGGAGAAGCAGGACCCTACCCCCACTGACCAGGAAGCCTATTTGGGACTCAATCCAAGGACCCTGGGATCATGACCCGAGCTGAAGGCAGCTGCTTAACCAACTTAGCCACCCAGATGCCCCCTCTTTTTTCTCATCTTAATTAAGGTGAAAGAAGTTTGATTTTATAGACTAGCTCAAAACCTGACCCACAAAAGCAGAATATTTCATTTAGGACTCAGAATCTATTTCTGGTAGAAATTTTAAAACCTTAAACCATTTGATCTCTTCCACTCCTGTGTTGCTGTCTCAGGTGGAAAGTAACTATTGGATCTAACTAGTTGTGAAGTTTTCCAAAACTAAATAAAATTTGGTTAATTCTTCTGACAGCAAAATATGAGAAAAGTGAGTATTTTGCATTTAATAGATGTGAAAATTGCCATCACACATCACCGAGGAGGTTCTTAAAACGGCCAAATCTGTGTACCTACACCACAGTCCTTCTAGAAAGACGAAACCTAACTTTAAGCAATTATTTTTACAATGAAGACTTTTACTCTTTTCCACGACACACTCACCTTCCCCAACATAGGCATCCCTTCCATAAATGAACAATTTATATCCATACTGTTCTTCTAAGACCTCAGGCAAGACTTTAAACACAAAAATATCCAAGGGACAGGTGGGCCCTTCCCCAAGAGTCTTTGGATATAGTATGTAAGCATCATAGGTCTTTCCATCTGAAGCTAGAGGGGAAAATGTGAAATATTTAGATCCAAAAAAAAGAAAAGAATTGGTTAAGTCAGTCTCCCCAACATGCAGTTCAGAATGAATTATTAATTTGTGTGTGTGTAAGGGTATGAACGAAGCAGCTGTACCAAAATACAATAACTTTTTAAAGTGGTCCTCTCCTACAAGTTTCTATTTTATTGTGTCTCACTCTGAATGTATTCTTTATTACTGAATGGCTGCCTCATGTGCAGAGATTCTCTTCCTCTTGGTCGGGGAACTATCCTTAGCTCCCTGTGTCTCAGCCCTTAATTCTATCCATTCTTCCTTTTATGTAGTATTGTAGTATTAAATTATTTTTGCAAGGTTTAAACAAAAGAGAAAGCGAGAGCTTCCCTGATGCATGAAAATCATCGTTTCTTTCCTCTGAAGGCAGATCATGGGGTCATCTATGTCCTGCCCAGCACAGGTCCTACCCAGTAAGGGGCCGACCCTCAACAGTACTAAATGGGATTGGCAAACAAATGCTCTGAAATGCCTGTTTATACCGCTGTTAGGAACTTGCAAAGCAATACTATTCAGTCTGTTCAGTCCTCAAACTATAGTGACGTAAAAGATTAATTAACTACTATGCTTTTATATGCCACTTTTCATTTTAAAATTTAAGTAAAAAGCCTCTCAGTTATCTTCTATATCTCTTAACTACCCCCTCTCTCCAACAAGGAGAATTTGCCCAGAATACAAAATCATACCTTTTTTGGGGAGAAAATCATAGCAAGAATCCCGGTACCAAAGCACAATGTCAACCTTGAAGATTTTGTAGATGAAAACAGAGCATGTAATTATTACTGTTAACATGACAAATATACCAATTGTGTGCTTCCTGAAATCAGGCACTATAGCAGAGAAGAGGAAAAAAAGATATTAGAACCAAAAGAATTAAAATTTGGGCATACCAAATTAAATATCATCTCAGAGAAACCATTTTTGGGACCGTTCTGCCATCCCAAATCCCAGATAATATTAACATATTCATTATTATCACTTAATAAAATATACTAATGTACAAAGCCATCCAGAATTGATACTTTATAAAACTGAGGTGCACTATATTAAATTTCCACCTAAATTTTACAATACAGTTGACCCTTGAACAGTACAGGTTTGAGCTGCATGGGTCAATTTATACTTTTTTTTAACAATACAGTTACTATAAATTATGATTTTCTTAATAAAATTTTTTTCTAGCTTACTGTATTATAAGAACACAGTATATAATACACATAACATACAAAATATATATTAACTGTTTTTGTTATCCATAATACTTCAGGTCAACAGCAGGCTAACAGCAGTAAAGTTTTGGGGATTCAAAGTTATACTCGAATTTTTGACTGGGAGTAGGAGTGTTGGTGCTCCTAATTCCCATGTTAGTCAAGGGTCCACTATATACAGTAACACAGAAAAAGTGCCAAAGCGCATAGGATTGAGCACTTCAGAGTAAAACAAGTAAAAGTCACTCAAAAGCCTACAGAAGTTTCTGGAGGTATAAGAATCAGGTGAGGAAAGCTGAAGTCTAGAGGAAAGGAAAGAAGGGGCTTAGGAATGCCAAACAGAATGTGTCACTCTTCCACATTCTTCTAGCTTCATTCCCTCCAATGATTACAGTGGAGGAGGGGCAGAGAAGCAAGGTAAAGGAAAGGTAAGGGGGTGCGGTGTAGAGAAGAAAGAAGAAAAAAGTGCCTTCTAAATGTCAGGGGTCATGTAGGCATCCAGAAAAGAGAATCTAAAAGCTCTATTATTTTATTCCCAGTTTGGGTCTTTGATCCATCTGCAGCTTATCTGAATATGAAATAGGAATCAAGATATATACCATTTTTCAGACCAATATCCAATTGGCCCAATGGATAGTTCACACTGATAGCCTTAATCATGGTAGTTTCACACAAAATCATGATACCTGTAGTGTAAATCTTCCAGATTTGCTATTTTTATTCAAGACCGCCTTGATTATTCTTGCCCCTTAACATTTCCATATGACTTTAGGAATAAACCTGCCCACAACAACACACCCACAAAAACATATACCCAAACTTGCAAAAATACTGTTGAAATTATTTTTTTTGAATTTATAGAGTCATTTGGGGAGAATCGATATCTTTATAATACAGAGTCTTTCAATCTATGAACATTGTATATCCTTCTACCTATTTAGGTCTCTTCTAATTTATCTCAATGACTTTTTTAAGTTTGTATCACAAAGGTCTTAAATAGCATTTGTCAGATTCATCCTAAGTATTTGATAATTTTTGATACTATTGTAAATTTAATATTTTAAGTTTAATTTCTATTTGTTGGTGGTACTTATTGACTACATAGAAATACTGTATGTATGTACATATATGTGTTTACATGTAGAGAGGCACTAGTGATCTTGTTAAATTCATTTCTAATTCTAATAGTTTATCTATACGTTTTTAAATTTTCTCCCATGTACACATAAATACCCTATATTTAATCCAACTACAAATAATCACAATATTTCACAAATATTTTTAATATTATATTTGATTATATAATTGAAAAAAAACCCAGTAACTTCTGACATCCTCTCTGGAAAGTGGATATTTAGGTTTCCCCTGTCCATTATGCTGTCATTTACTTAAAATGTTCATTAGATACCTATGATATGCCAGATTTAAGTCACTACTAGCTCTGGAAATAGAATGACTATTAAGATAAGTGGTCAGCACCATCATAGAATTTAAATCAATAAAGAAAACTAAGTATGACAGATACTGTGACAGGGGCATAGGGTTCTCTGAAAGTATATAACAGAGGCACTAACCTTGTCTGTTTGATCAGAGAGCTTGTTAAGGGCAGGCAAGAGGACAGAAAGCTTCCAGGAGAAGAAATGGTACAGCTGACAAGTGGAAGAATAGAAGTTTGCCAGGTTAAGAGGACTCCAAAAGCATTCCAGGCAGAGGAAACAGCACTGCGAACCTCAAGGTCATAGACTCTTGCAACAGTAAACCAAAACTGCATTTCAAATATTCTGTTGTTTACCTGGATGTATTAATTGGATATATGCTGAACTTAGGCCCTCTGTATTCTTGGCTATACAAATGAATGGATACAGATAAAACCTACTTTCCACTTCTGAAATATTAAGAATGGTGATGATTGTATCCTTTTCTCTTTCTGAAGGATTTTTCACTCTGTTCCAAAGAGAGAGAATAAATGAAGTTGTTTAAGGAAAACTATAACTGAGACACATATACATGGTTTATCTCTTTATTCACCGCATGAATCGCAGCAGAAATTATCACCAGCCCTATGCACAGGAATAATAATCAGTCTGTTAGCAATATTAATCTGAGATTTTATAGCGCAAAGACCACTATCTGTAAAAGACTCAGAGGCAGAGATCAAAGTAAAATTACCAGCCTCCAAGAAGAATAAGATGGGTGTGCATTCTAGTTACCAGGAGAGCACAGAGAAGAATGCATGAGACAAGAGGAGCCTGGAGCAGATGGCCTAGGAGAATGCTAAGGAGTCGGGAGTTGATCCCTAGAGAGGAAACAGAAAGCCACTAGAGACTTGAGACGTGGAGCACCCGATTCTTGGTCTCACTTAATGAGTCCTTCCTAAACTTTTTAAAAAAACAGAACACAGGGGCACCTGGGTGGCTCAGTGGGTTAAGCCGCTGCCTTCGGCTTAGGTCATGATCTCAGGGTCCTGGGATCGAGTCCCGCATCGGGCTCTCTGCTCAGCAGGGAGCCTGCTCCCTCCTCTCTCTCTCTGCCTGCCTCTCTGTCTACTTGTGATCTCTCTCTGTCAAATAAATAAATAAAATCTTTTAAAAAAAAACAGAACACAAACTTGACAAGGCAAGAAACAACAAATGTTGGAGAGGATGTGGAGAAAGGGGAACCCTCTTACACTATTGGTGGGAATGCAAATTGGTGCAGCCACTTCAGAAAACAGCATGGAGTTTCCTCAAAAAATTAAAAATAGGGGTGCCTGGGTGGCTCAGTGGGTTAAAGCCTCTGCCATCAGCTCCAGTCATGGTCCCAGAGGGTCCTGGGATCGAGCCCCACATCGGGCTCTCTGCTCAGTGGGGAGCCTGCTTCCTCCTCTCTCTCTCTCTGCCTGCCTCTCTGCCTACTTGTAATCTCTATCTGTCAAATAAATAAATAATATATATATATATATATATATATATAAAGATTTTACTTATCTATTTGAAAGACAGACAGTGAGAGAGGAGCATGAGAGGCGAGAAGGTTAGAGGGAGAAGCAGACTCCCCGTGGAGCTGGGAGCCTGATGTGGGACTCGATCCTGTGACTCCAGGATCATAGCCTGAGCTGAAGGCAGTCGCTCAACCAACTGAGCCACCCAGGCGCCCAATAAAATATTTTTTAAAAATTAAAAATAGATCTACTCTATGACCTGGCAATTGCACTACTGGGTATTTACCCCAAAGATACAGATGCAGTGAAAAGAAGGGCCATATGCACCCCAGTGTACATAGAAACAATGTCCATGATAGCCAGACTGGAAAGAGCCCAGATGCCCTTCAACAGACGAATGCGTAAAGAAGATGTGGTCCATATATACAATGGAATATTACTCAGCCATCTGAAAGGATGAATACCCAACTTTTGCATCAACATGGATGGGAATGGAGAGGATTATGCTGAGTGAAGTAAGTCAAGCAGGGAAAGACAATTATCACATGGTTTCACTTACTTGTGGAACATAAGGAATAACATGGAGGACATTAGGAGAAGGGAAAAATGAAGGGGGAGAAATCTGAGTGGGAGATGAACCACAAGAGACTATGGACTCCAGGGAAACAAACGGAGGGTTTTAGAAGGGGGCGGGGGGTGAGGGGATGGGCTAGCCCGGTGATGTGTATTAAGGAGGGCACGGATTGCATGGAGCACGGCGTGCTATATGCAAACAATGAATCATGGAACAATCATGGAACACTACATCAAAAACTAATGATGTACTGTATAGTGACTAACATAACACAATTTAAAAAAGAGAAAAAAAACCCAGAACAACATGAAGGGTAATTCAGGAAAGTTGCTTCATTGGAATGTTGTAAATATTTACCCAAATTCAAGAGAAAGCCTTCCAAGTGGTCTGTTATTTGCACCACAATGACATGTACTTTTACCGGAAGTGTAGAAGATCTTATAAATCCTGCTTAGCTCAGCAAAACTCAATAGGGACAGCAAAGCGTCAAGGGCCAACCAACGAACTTTTGCTATCCAACTAAACCATCAAGGTTGTATACATTTCATGACATGAAATTTAATACCAAATCTTCTCTGTTGCACATTTTAGCATACTTACAGTACATATTCCTCTGCCAGCTCTGAGTTGTCTTCGTCAATTGCTGACCCATTCCACCTCCAGAAGACAGAGTCACTAAACAGGCCACTGACATTGCAGATTAATTGCAGCTTGGATCCTGCAAAGCAATGTAGTTTTAATCTTAGCAACTGACTTTTATCTGACCTATCTAGATTAATAAATGGCCATTGAATAAAGATTTTGAATTACAGAAAAGTACAAAGCAAAAGAAAAATTGTCCTTAAACCCACCACTTGGAGATAACTGTGATTAATAACTTCATGCCTCTTATTCCTCATCTTCTCTGTGTACACATGCAATTTTTTTCACATGCAATTTTATAAATGGAATGTTATGGTCTACTATTTGTAAGTATTGTATCCTGGGAATTCCTGCTCATGAGATCAGCCTTCCAAAATAGTCTGTTTCAAGGCTGTTTACTATTCCATAATACAAATACATTATGATTGATGCTTTTCCTATTGCTAAACACAATTTGTTTCTAATTTTTTCACTATTAGGATTAATATTCTAATGATTATTCTTGCAAATCAATATTGTACATATACTGAAGCACTACTTTGAATCTGGAAGTACAGATTTAAAAAGCCAGCCCCCCTCATCCAAGTGAGACTATACATAACATCATTTTGTCCAGCAGTGTAAGTGAGTGCCTTTTATCCCCTAAGCCCCCAGATTCCAAATACTTTTGGTCATTGACCAACAAGAGAAAAAAAATTCCATTTAAGTTTTCAACAGCATTGCTTGAAATCATGGTGAATGAACATGTCCTTTATAAGTTTAGTATTCATTTGCCTTTAAGAACTGCTTGTTATGCCATTACTTAATTGAGTCTCATATAAACCTCACTGCTGTGTGGGAGCTCTTTATAATAGCCATGATATTAACTCTTTATCATGCATGAAAACTATTCCAAATACTGTTCAGAGTTCACTGCTTTCCTTCTATTTTTGTTTATGGAAATTCTTTGGGCGTAGATATTTTTATTTTTTACTTGGTCAAATTTCTGTTTTATCTGTTCTCACAATTTTTTTCTAAAATCGGGAAAATATCTATGTACATTTTCATTGAGGTATATAAAATGTTTTCATTGTTTTATTGTTTTGATTGTTTTAGTTCTTTACTCTATCTAGAATATAATTGGGTATGGGAGAGATTTAACCTAAGGCTTTTGTCCAAATAGCTGACTGACCATTTCAGAACCACTTATTGAATAACAATTTGTAATGCCACTTTTATTAGAAAATAAATTATTTATTTGAGACTTTCTTGATTTGAATGTATACTGATGCCAATGGTACTACAAATCTTAATTACTGCAGTGTTAGGGTAAATGTTAGTATCATTTAGAGCTCTTCTTCCCAACATTATCTTAATAATCTCATCATTTTAATCCTCTGGGTGAATTTTAGAACCACTTGCCAACTTTTGTGCCCATTCATATTTTTATTGGAGTTCCATTAAAACTATAATTTTAAGAGTTGCTCTCTTTACAATTTCCAGTTTTCCATGTAAGAAAAAACATACATTTCTATTACAGTTTTCCTTAATTCAGTTTTTCTCAAGATTGTTTTCATTATTGTTCCCCTTTCGAGCCTTTTAAGACATTTTTATCCTAACTGCTTCCCTCCCCGTGAATTTTTAATACCACAGACACAGTATAAGGCTTTAGATTTTTTTTCCACTAAGAACCAATTTTCTTCCCATTGGAAATAACATCACTCCCACTCTTTGTTGATATGTAAGCTTTAAATCTCAATTTTCCTGGGAGGTCAAAATTTGTGCAGTTTTTTCCTCTCCTATAAATCCTATATATTTTTGAAAGATTTTGCTAAGAATTTTATAAACATCTCTATGACTTGTTGCAAATGGGATCTCTTTGTCCATTATGTTCTCTAGCTGGTTATTGCCAAACACGTTTACCATTTTAGAATATCAATTTTAGTCACTTGCTTGCTTTTACAAATATTTTTATTTTAATGAAGTTGGTAAGACAATGTCTATTTAAAACCCCTATACCCAGGCCAAAAAGTACAAATAAAATAAAAAGAGCAGTGCTCGTTGCATACACTTCTGCATGAAAAACTTTATTAACTACTTATGAAAATCACAAGTTTTCAGGGATTCTTTTTCTTTAACCTTAAAATGGTTTATCTTCAGTGAAGCCATCTTTGGAGTTAGTCCCTATCCGCACCATTTCTACACCACCTCAACTTCAACCCGATATTCTTCTTCTTTGGGGCCAGACCCTCAAATTTTAAAAGCAGCTTTAAGTTAAGAAAAGAGCATTTTTCCACAGCTCAGTTCTCTGAGAAAATTCCATCTCCTACTGAAAGCCACTCGTCCAGGAGGGAAGTAATCACGAGCCAGAATTTCAGGGTCAGTCGGAAAGCCATTATGAACACTAGCATCGGCGAGTTATTTACCACAAGCCTGAAGACGCACAGTCCTGGAAAAGGGTGGCCCCTCTGTGCACAAGCGTAATTTGTAAAAAGGAGAGGGCGACAGGAACTGAGGTTTCATCACCGAAACTCAGCGCCAGGAAAACAAACGATAATGACTAATGGACACCAGAATTCACACCACCAGATGCCTTAAGGAGATAAGGGGCCAGTCTTCAATTCCATCTTGAACGCCACATGACAAAAGAATTATTTTTGAAACTAAAAGAGGATTGAGGGGAAAGAAGAAAAAAATAAAAATAATATCTAAACTGTGGTATGACCTCCCTGTTTGTTCCTGATAAACTTCAATCACATCTTCCTCCATTCCCAGCTCCCTTGGACGGTCATTATCAGCAAACCTCTGACCTTCAAAGAAAAACCTGAGTGAATTCACGGGAACATCTGGTCTTTGACAGTATGATCCTTTGAGTTTCCTGAGATATGTCGTCCATCATCGTCACGTCAAAGTGAATCTCACTGCCACCATGTCCAATGACTCGGAGTTTAATGTATGCTCTTTCCTTCTTATCCCTCAAGTCCCCAGTTGAAGGTTTTGCCTCCTGGTCAAACACAGTGACGATGGCTTCACCCAGAGTCTCCTCCCCGCAGTAGTGGTCTCAGGGAGGCAGGACCTCGCTCAGGGACTTACAAATCCATCTCTTCCCCACAGCACACCACCGCAGCTGAAGGGACTTCTGCTACACCTAGAATATTAATTTTGTATCTGGCCAATTAATAATATATTAATTCTAACCTCTCCCCAGTAGCTCTCTTGAAAGTAATACATACATTATATGATCTGAAAATAATAAAGTCCTTTTCTCTCTTACAGTAAGCATGCCTTGGTTCTTTTACGTATGATGGTATCAAATGGGCACTTCTAGAATATGTTAAGTAATGCAGGTTATTTGGGAATCTTTGCTTGGAGGGTCCTCACCTGTAGAACATCTCATGCTAGTGTGGTTCTCCATTAAGAATATTAGGGACTATTAGTTTGAATCGATGTTATTTATTAAGTTAAGGAAGTATCCCCCAGTTCCTATTTTTCTAAGTCATTTTATTGGTAATTGGTATTGAACCTTAGCATAAGCTTGTTTGACATTCTTCAGGCTAATCATATGACAGGGTGACATGTGCATCTGGTCAATGGGGTATATTAAAATAATTGTTTCCTAACATGAAGCTATTTTTTAGATTTGGAGATCAATGCCACCTGAACTTCAGAGGCCTAAAATGTATGCCTCTAGAACATGAATTCTTAACAGAAGCTATGGCCAACAGGGCAAAAAGTGGTTCTTGGGGAGAGGGCAAGAAAATCCTAGATATTGCAATGGTTTTTGGCCCAGCAAAGTGCCATGGTAGAGCCAACAGATATACAATAGATCTGTGTCATTAAAACTAAGAAGGAGGGGCGCCTGGGTGACTCAGTGGGTTAAAACCTCTGCCTTCAGCTCAGGTCATGATCTCAGGGTCCTGGGATCGAGCCCTGCATCAGGCCCCCTGCTAGGCAGGGAGCCTGCTCTCCCTCTCCCCCTCCCCCTCGCCTGCCTCTCTGCCAACTTGTGATCTCTGTCAAATAAATAAATAAAATATTAAAAAAAAAAAACTAAGAAGGAAATAAGACTGGGGGAGGGAAATGCCTTTTTAGGCTCTACAGGGGAGCACTAATGAGGAAATAAAAAGGATTGAAGAAAACTGCTCTAGATTCTATTGGTTATATTTAATTTGAGTTTTCACCTCTTGTTTGTTTATATCTATGAATGCCTTTATATTACCTTCCACTGTGAATAACAACTTGGCCAAGCACAGAATCTACTGGTCACAAATGTTTACCTTCTAATCTCCGTACAGCTATTCACCGTCTTTATGCAGTGACTTTTACAGAAAAGAACTTTGCATGCCAGCCTGGCTTTTGATCCTCTGATATGAAAATCTGTTTTTATGTTTGGACCAGTGGTTTTCAAGAGAACATTCAGAAATGTTCTATGTTTGTGCTAATATGGTAATCACTGGACACATATGGCTATTAAGCCCTTGAAATATGGCTAACGTGACTGAAGGAGTAATTTTTAATTGAACTAAATTAATTAATTTACTTGATTTAAAGTTACATGTACATAGCTACATATGGCTAGTGGTTACCGGATTGTATAATGTCGGTCTGGATGCTTATAGGATTAGGTCTTTGCTCTTGAAATAAAAAAATTTCACTGTTGGGGCGCCTGGGTGGCTCAGTGGGTTAAAGCCTCTGCCTTTGGCTCCAGTCATGATCCCAGGGTCCTGGGATCGAGCCCCGCATCGGGCTATCTGCTCAGCAGGGAGCCTGCTTCCTCCTCTCTCTCTGCCTGCCTCTCTGCCTACTTGTGATTTCTGTCAAATAAATAAAATTTAAAAAAAAATTCACTGACTTGGTGGTCGTTCTAGAAAATACTTTTCCTTTTTGGTCTAAAAGCTTCCTTCAGTCTAAAAGCTAGTTCTGATCTTAAGAAATCATCCCGTGCCAGTCAGATAAATTACATTTCTCATTTCTAGTCCTGTTGAACTTAGCCTTTGGCTGATGTTTTCATGGGTAATAAACATCCACAGGAAAGTGAGGGCAGGCAAATCAGACGTGGCTAGATTTCTGCTAGGATAGGCAGGAAATCGATAGAAACATTTAAAGACATACTTTGTGCTATTTTCCCACTAATTACAGATCTACTCAGTAAACAGTTTTGGTGATGTGTAGCAAAGGTAGAGTTTATCTTAATCTTGAGTTCAAAATAATGATGTCAGCATAGGGTGATTGGAACCTACTTACCCAGCCCCACTTCCACCGTCTCGTTAGCTGGACTCACAATTACAGGCCTCAGAGGCTTGTATTCTTCTGAAAGACAAACATCCACAGGGATTCTTAGTCTCTTACAGATCAGAAGCTCAACTGATGACAACAGTTAGCAAAATGTATGAAGACATACCACGTGGTGGCCGGCCAGATATGCCCCCGCGTGCCCAAAGCATAGACGGCAGGAGACAGAAGACAAGAGATGGAGGAAAGAGGCCAATGCGGATGTCACGGCTAAGCACAATGCCTGCTGGTAAGCCTGGGCCCTGTGCAACCCGTTGAGTTTGGTGCTACAAACACACACATCACCAGGACTCCAGACAAGTGCCTCTCACGAAGCAAGTCAGGAACAGCAAGTAGCTGTGGAGAGGGACTTCCGTGGATGAGGCATGAACTGGAGAGACCACCCCGCACTAGACCTGCTTCTCTTTAGTAATTGCAGTCATGACCCAAGAGTGCAATGCCAGGCGATTTGGCAGAATTTATTTAAAAGGGCAGAAGAGTATTAAGGAGCTCCAGAAATTCATCTGTGTTTTATTTCCAAGAACATTGACTTCAAAGGTCCATCTGTGGCCAAGCCTGAGAAACTATGAACTGAAATGCCCAGTATTCCACCACAGTAAAAAAATAATAATAATAATAACCTCCATTAGGGCAGGATCTTGTCTCTTCTTTTCCCTAATGTATACCTAGAACAGTGCCTGGTATATAGTAGATGCTCAATTGGTATTTTTGAGTCTGTTCTATGAAAACAAAATATGAACTCTTCTCTGAAGTATATTATTTCTATAAAAGGGATCAGAAAAGAGAGTACTTAAAATATATTTGACCTATTAAAAAAATTCTCTAGTTCTCTCTAAAATTCTGTCTGCTGGTCTGGTTTCTGTATGTCAAGAAAAGACAAACCAGAACTACCCCATGGCCACAGAGAGGCTGCTAAGATGGTTGTAATGTAAGGAGCGTTGAAAATTATAATTCACTAATGCTTGTAGGAACTAGGCAAGGCATTCATTTTGATTCAATAAAATTAATGTTTGAAATATATAAGTTATTAGAGAATTGAGAAAACTAAGCTCTATGTAGGGTGATTGTGTTTAGGGTTTACCCGAGACAGTCCCCATTTATGCCGGTTGTCCCATAACCACTAATAAGGTCCCTTTAACTTTGAAAGTCATGGTTAGAGGAACTCTTATTACTGAAAGTTTACAAAATCTATTTACAGAAAGGCTGAGCATTCTGCCCATCCCCCATTTGTAGGAGTGCATCTTCTTATAAAATTGCTTTTAAGGTGAAACACAGTTAATAGAGAACTGGAAGCCTTGGGAATGTTTACAAGAATAATTATCAATGTCTATTTATTTCTCCTCTGTTTTGCACCAGGCACATGATCACAGGCTGAGCATACTTGGTCACTAATCTCCCCAACAACCTTGGAAGGTTGTATCATCTTACAGAGAAGGAAACAGGCTTAGAGAGGAAAAGTAACTGAGCTAACAAGAAACTAACAAGAGGTACAGTACACTCTAGGAATGCAACGCATTCCAAAGCCCATTAGCATCCACCCCATCAAGATCAAGTAGATGTTCCTTACTGCTAGACACTCAGACTCCCCAAACAAAAGTGCTCAGGACTGCCCTTACTCATACACTAGTCACAAGGAACAAGGAACCCTAGAGCTCTCTGGAAGAACCATCTTTAGCCATGACAAAGAACAAGCCTCTTACTTCAGTTGGAAAATACAGCTCTTACCGTCTGTCTAATTAGCACTGCATCTGAAGCAGGAATGCAAAACGTGTACACAGTATTAGCAACAAAAAAGCTCAAGCCATGCAATCTTTGGCAAGTTATCAAGCTTCTCCTGGGTTTAGTTTCTCCCTGAACAATGAAGATACCATTAGAACCATGGTTTCTGGGCCTTCCCAGATTCAAACTCCTAGGATTGGAGCTATGACTCACCTAGAGTCTTCAGTTCTATAACCCGGGTAACACGATATTGCTTTCCCAAGTACGTGTAGAATGTTCCACAAGTATATTTCCCATTATGTGCTGCAGTCACATTTGCTATAACAAGTCTATCTTTCACTCCACTAAAATATATATTGTCAAGAAGTAGAGGTTTGCAATCCTAGAAAGATGGAGAGGAAGGAAGTATTAAAACCAATTAATGATTTTCCCCAGCCTACCAGCAAAAGAAACTCCATTTTTCCATATTGGCATATCTTTTATGCGTGTGGTGTGTGTGTGTGTGTGTGTGTGTGTATGTATACGTACATATTCATATATATTCATACATGTATGAATTGAAAACCTCAGGAAAATTTATAATAATCATCATCATATACCTGTTTTACACCAACCACATGATTGCAAGCTGAGCACATATATGAATATATATGACTATGTTTCTTGTGTACAAGTTTTAATATAGTATTTTTTTTGCAATAATCCCAATTACATTTCCAGGATATTAAATCTTTATTCCTGTGAGCCTTGTACTTTGAAGAGAAGTGAAGACAAATTTACTTTGCAAGGAAAACATGTTTGAGGACAGAATGCTAACACCATAGTTTCTTAGTAATGCTGTACTTCCTTTCTACATTGATATTAATTATTTTGTATTTCTTAACCTCTAACAAGATGATTCCCCATGTAAGTTCCAACAAACTAGGTAGATCAAAGATACCAAAACACGAAGTGGAATGCTACCCAACCCCGTTTTAAATAAAATTAACAGAAAGTAAGACTTTCATTAAATATATGCAGTCTTACAATTAAAAAAAAATTCCTATTAAGTTTCACCATGCAAAAGCAACGTCAAATGAATACGTCAAATGAAAAGGTACTCTGCAGATTCACCCTATTGTCCAGGTCAAAAAACTTTTCTATTTGCTGGAAAAGTAAAATACCATATTGAATATAAAATTACCTTCTGCCACTGTATTTTTGGTAACTTATTTTTTTCATCTTTAAAAAAGTCCATATAGGGACACACAAGTTGTCCATCTGTTGCAACAGGTAGTCTCTGCATAAAGATAGCTTCTGTGTTGTAACACAAGTTAGGTTCATGCTGTACAAACTTAATGGCTGTTTTAATTTTGAGGCAGTAAGTCGCATTCCTAAAATCAATCAAAATAGGTGAATTCAGCACAATTAAAGACGTTTCTGTCCTTACCTATTGCAGGCACACGGAACACACGTTTGCAACATATCGATTCTTTTCTTACCTCACGATGCAAAAGTAATACCCTGAATCCTCCACCATGGCAGGAACAAACCAAAGTTCATCTTTGTGCTGATGAATCCTGGCACCTACATCCATCGATATAGGTGTCTTGCTGTCATTTTTATACCAAATTATAGGGCCATTCTTTTCATTTGGGTTAAGAAAACAGGAACGAACATCAATTTCATATGCAGATGAAACTAAAATTACTCGTTCTGTCCGTTCCTCACATATGTCTTGAAAAGGAAAAAAGAGAAAGCAACTTCTGTGAGAAATTTGTCCATGTTTCTTCAGGCAATATTGACATTTAAACGCATCAATTATAAAATGCATCAATTCATATCATATATGAGTTTTAACAGCTTTATAATGAAAGGCATAATCTCGGAAGATTGAAGATTTATATTCAAATCCAGTCATGCCACTTACTATCTGTGTGCCCTTGGGAAAGTTACTTAATCTCTCTTATCCCCTCTTTATTCATCTAAAGATTGGTGCTAATATAGCAGGAGAGAGATCTGCTTCAGTACAAAGTGGACTAGATTTGCCCTCTCACCTGAACAACTGAAAAAATGGACCAAGTATATGAAATATTCAAGACATTGAACATTGAGGAACAAAGGACAGAAATGCCAGAAAGATGGAAAACATTCAATTATCTTTAAAGAGATTTAATAATGCTATGGCTTGAGGTTCACTAATATTTTTTTCTATAGTGTCAAATCTGCCATTAATCATATCTTTCTCTCTCTCTCTCTCAAATATATAAATAAAGTCTTTCCCAAAAAAATGAAAGTAATTAATCAAAACTGACCCAGAAATGATACAGATCACAGAATTAATAGATTAAAATAGTTATTGCCACTGTGTTCCATTTCTTCAAGATACTAGATCAAACATGTTGAGTAGAGACATAAAAAAGATTTTTTTAAAACTTGAATTTCTAGTGATGAAAACTATAAAGTTGACTTAAAAAATACATAGGATATGATTAATGGCAGATTTGACACTACAGAAAAAATATTAGTGAACCTCAAGCCATAGCATTATTAAATCTCTTTAAAGTTAATTGAATGTTTAAAGTAAAAATTTTTTAAGTATTGTGAGATTTATAACATATAAAGAAATAAAACATATAGGAACAATCTGACAAAGCTCAAGAAGGGAGAAGTGGATGTGTATTGTTCTAAGTTTTCTATAGTATATGTGAAATAGTATAGTATCACTTGAAAGTAGACAGCAGTAAGTTAAAGATGGATACCATAAGCCTGAGAGCAGTTATTTGAAAAAAGACAAGCTATTAGCATAAACCAGACAAAAGAGATAAAGTGAATTATGATATATGGATGGCAAAAAAGCACATGAAAAGAAGTTCATTATCATTAGCAAGAAATGGAAATTAAAATTACAAACAGCTATTACTCCTTTCAGTATTAAAATCGAAAAGGTGGACAATATCAGGTGTTGGTGAGATGTGGAAATTTCATTTACTGCTGGTGACCATATAAAATGGTACAACTGCTTGGAAGACACTTTAGTAGGTTCTTAAAAAGTTTCACATAAGCCTACCATATGACCCAGCCACCCCCCTCTCAGGTATTGACCTAAGAGGAATGAAAACATATGTCCACTCAAAGACCTGAGGGCTAACTTTCATAGCACCTTTACCCTGAATAGTCAAGAACCAGAAATAGCTGAAATGTCCATCAAATGTGAGTGGGTAAATGAACGGTGATATACCCATACAATAGACAATTACCATGTAATAAAGTAATATCTCTCCATTTATACAATATGAACAGATCTCAAAATAATTACGCTGACAGAAAAAAGCCAGACTAAAAAAAAAACAAAAAATAAACAAAAAAGCTAAAAACGAAAACAAAGAAACTGGATGGAGACATCCAGATGTCTCTGGATGTTTCTCAGCTGTGGGTTCCTAATGACTGCATTTAACACCTCTTCTGAATGAAAGCCAGGATCTGCCATCACACTCCTCAATCAGCAACAAAGTTGGAGAAGGCCTGGTCTTCACATTGGAGGCCTAGATCTTAGCTGCTGCTCCGACACTGGCTATGTGAGCTTGGGCTCTTAGCCTCATGTGCCTCAATCTCCCAAACTACGAGTGAAAGAATGTACAGTTCTGTGATCAGGAGGCTCTCTGTTCTGGCATTCAACAGAAACAGGTAAGGAGAAAAAAACTGACTCTGTCAGGGAAGATACTTCATGTATTCTAAATAATAGGGCTTCTCAGCAGACAAGAAAATGAGGAAATGCTTAACTTACCAGCTTCCAGAGAAGAAATCAGTACAGCTGTAAAACAAACAAGCCTGAGTAACACTTTCATATTCTCCTGAAAAAGAGAGGAATGGATGTGAAACAAAAATTAAAATGTTACTGTTCCAGAAAAATCTCTAAAACCATATAAACTAACTCCTACCTGCTTCCACCCTCATCCTCAAGTCAAGATGATGGGTTATTAGTCTCTCTGCATCAATGTGATCCTGCTTCTGGACCTACCTCACAGCAGGAGGACTGCATTCCTTAAATATCCTGTAATTCTGACATTTTATTCACATAAACCGGCCTTCCCCCACGTTTGCCCAGATTAACTGCATTATTATATTTACTTCTAAACTATATTTAGATTATTAAAGTATGAAGTCTAGCAACCCGGCTTATTAGCTCTTTCTGTAACTGTGTGAGTGTGTGCTTTAAGGCTCCATGATAGAGAGGCAGAAAATAAAGGGTTAAAATATTTCCCAGTGGCCGGTTCCAGGACAATCAACTGCTGGTGTTAGTTATCTGAAACAATGTAAAGACATCAGGAAACTAAGTGAACAGTGCCAGCGTTAGTTCATGCAATTACAAGATCGGACTTGTTTGATTACTAAGCATGGGAGAAGAAGCGGAAGGTGCCGGGGTGAGTTTTATAGAGATTATATCTCAAGATGTAATTCTGAATTAATTATGGGAAAATGCTGATTCATACAAGTCCAAGGCTAATGGCCTGCCACCGCAGGGCAGTGTGGTGTTAGACACAATGGCTAGGCCTCAATTCCTTCATATGTACCAGTGAGGGGGCAGTCAGATCATCACTGAGCCATTCCCACTCCGATAGTGGAACACGGAAGCCAAACCCCCCGGGTCCAGATTTTGCTTCGCCTGCCCCAGAACTGTTCTGAGAAAAACCAGGGGAGAGAGCAGCCCCTTCCTCTCAACAGGGGACTTTCTGAATCCCTTTCAGTCCCCAGAACCTTAGGGCAAGGGGGTCAGCTCTGGGCCATGAGATGGGGTTAAGAGTCCTATGTCCAAGGACGGACAGCGAAAAGTGAGGGACGTAAAGAGGCACCCGAGACTAAACGAACCACGCTCCTGACAAAAATTACCACAAACCCCACTAGGCCCCCCCACACAACACAGAAATTTCAAGGATGGTGCCAAACCTGATTAGATTTGCACTGCCAATAGTTGAAAGGCTGGCCAAGTGAGGAAGTCTCTCAACAGCATCTGTTGTGCTATTTGAAGGCAGAGTGCTAGAGCCAGAGAAAAATAATAATAATTAATGAAATAAAATAATAAAGCAAGAAGCCACTCTTCAAGATGGCCACCATTTAGGCATAAGCCCCATGTGATCAGTTGCATTCCACACACCCCCTCCCCCCCACATCCCTCCATCCTCTGGCCAATGCTTCCATTCCCCATTTGACAAGACAGGGACGACATGAGCAGTATTTGTGGTTGACACCTGCTGAAGATGAAATGGTTGTCACGTGTGAGGGGCACCCAACTGTTGGGCAAATGGTCACCCTCAAATGTAAGCTATCATAACCACCTCCATGCTGATGACAAGTACAAGATTTGGTGAAGCGTTTCCAGTTATCCATTCTTCCCTTCATTCGGTCACTGATGAATTCAGCAATTGTATGCTGGATATCTACTACATGCCTGCAGCTACATGTGGCCCTGGGAGCACACAGGATTGATGACCAGGGTCTGGCTCAAGGAGCTCATCAGTCATCGGGGAAAGCAGCCAGGGCCACAGAGTTACCCAATGATGCAGAGGTGTCTCTGGGGAGAGCGATGCCCAGGGCCCTAACTCAGCCTGGAGGAGGGCTCCTGGAAGGGGTTACCTGAACCTCAGGAGGTGGTGGGGAACACATCTACTTCTGGAGCATAAACCAAAGGTGGGAAGCCAAGAAGCAAAGCTGGGGAGGCTGGCAGTACCCAGAACACAGAGCCCGGCTTGGAGTTGGGTCTGCAGTTCGCAGGTGGCAAAAAAGAGACTCACTTAAAGGTGTTAAGCTACAGGGTGGTGTACAATCAGATTTCATAGAGATCTTGGCACTTGTGTGGAATATAAACCGGAGACAAGAGGGTAGGTGGAGAAAGCAGGCTGCCGTGAGGGGGTGTCCACATGAGAGTGGATGTGGCCTGAGCCAGCCAGTAGTGAAGGACAGACAGAAAGGGGGTAGGTCTGAGAACTGCTCAGAGGCCTGCAAAAGGAGGGGTGACGGAGGGGGTCTGGGATGCACCAGCCCTGATTCACTCAGGTGGGGACAAGTGAGGGCCAGGCCAGGTAAGAGGGACAGGTTCCAGAACGCACAGACAGCCCGAAGAGAGGCCCAAAGGATGTCGCTCACAGCACCACTGGTCTGGGTCTGCTGGGGCTAGCCTGCAGTGTTGCCTCCACCAGAAACGGAGACTCTGAGTGTCAGCTGAAAGCTGAGTGACACGGACACAAGGCCTGGAATGTGCTGCAACTGGACAGCACACAGTGCGCTGGGAGCCATCAGCACACCGGTCATAACCTTAGTGATCGGTAAGTGACCCTGGAAAATGGGTGAGGGGTGGCCCTCAGTGGGGTCACAGACCCCTTCAGAAATCAGATAAAACCATGGAGTTGTCCCAGAGGGGCGTGGGCCGACAAACAGAACATTCTGTGCACAGTGAGAGACACACCGGGGTCACCTGAAGCTGAGGCCGGAGACTCCAGCCGTCTATGGGCCCCCTGCGGGGGAAGCAGCTGTTACCTTGGAGATGGCTCTGCCTTGTGTGAAGTGGTCCTGCTTCTCACCAAGGAGTCAGCATCCTCGAGGGGCGACTCTACCTGGGGAAGGAAGCATGCACACCAGTGTGAGCTGCAGGGAGGGAGCCTCCAGGTCCCGACCGCTGCCCAGACCTTGAGAAGTGTCCAAAAACAACCCAAACAAACTGACAAAAATGAGTCAGCATGTTTAAAGGGCACCACGCTCCACAGTCCTCTGAGACAATGGTTTCAGAAAATTGAGGGGCGGGGGGTGAGGAATACCCAAAGGTTGACAACCACCACCTCTCTTGGAATAACCACACAAAACCTGGCACTTAGCTGGCCCAGGGAGGCAGAAGGGTGGTACCACCTCTGGGCACCTCGCCACCTTATGCCCTGGGAGAACAGACCTCAGAGAATGAACCAGATGCCAGGGAGAACATGAACAGGCCCTTTTTAAGGGCAGGCACCCTGCATCCTCACGCTTCCTTCTAGCAAGCTTATTGATACACCTGCATTCCCAATGACAGAATTTGAAAGAACTTCCCGAAAAGCTGAACTGTGATGTGCCCTATAGGCATTCCACCATCCATCTCCTGGTTTTTACGGTTTACTTGGGATATTTCAGAGTCTGGTATTTGCTTCAGGTCTGACTGATTTCCTCAGGCCTTTGCAACACTGGTCAGGCTGAAGCATGTGGCCTTTTCATTTTGATCCATAAAACAGCCTGACTAATGCAGCACCAAACACTCTGCTTAGATTACATGGACTAAGCAGCACCTGACCATTCATGTTAGGTTTATGGAAAGGTACACAGCATCACATTAAGGGGTCAGAGGCACAGAGGCTTATCCACATCAATTGAAACACAAAATCAAAGACTCCCCGATCTTCCCGTCCTCTGTCCAAAGCACAGTGCCCTCCCTACCTCCATCGGTGTGGCCCGGAAATGAGCACAGCATGGGGGGACTTGCAGGGAGAGTGTCAGAGAAATGAATAGGGTAAGGAGGGGGAGAAGGATGGGCAAGAGGAATGAATTGATTTGGAAAGTCCAGGAAACCTCTTGCAGACTTGACTTCCCAAGTCCCTCAAACCACTTCACTTTCCCTCTTCCTCTTTGCCCCAGAAAGTCTTTAAAAGAACTTTTATAGTCACTGTCTATTCTCCCCATCCTCTGCTACTTGGTTCATGGCTTCTGCTCCTTGCCATCTACCCTTCTTCCTCCATGGTGTCTCCACGGGGCTCCCCAGGCCTGTCACTTGGTTCTACCCTTCCTAGTCAGCCCACTTCTTCTGTGACTTTCCACCAGCTCTGAGCCGATTCTGATGTGAGGCTTCTCCCAGGGGCCCTGGTAGACGCCCCCCTCCTCCACAGCCAGAAACACCAAATCGCATAGGTTCCCCCTGACCCAGGGCACCTGGTGCCTCAGACCTCTGGCTCTGGGACCCAGGGCTCCCCTGGTGGCTGCCCTTTCCTACCCGGGCCAGGAGAGAAAGGTACAGAGAAGACTGTCTCCCTCTCCCATACTCCTGTGAAGAGGGCCCCATCCTACTCATCTTGCATTGTGGTAAGAGCTCAGGAAGGAAGCGAGGAAGGGAGGGAGGGAGAGAAAGATTCATCTACCCAACATCTTCACATTAGACTACACAGGGAGGAAAACCTGGCCTCGAATCAAGGTGGAGAAAGGTTGGAATACAGGTACTGAGTGTGAGTCAGAGAAGAGAAATGCCAGGGAAAGCATTATGAGGCTGAGAACCACACTGGAAAAGGAAGATTACTACTTCAGGGATGACACAAAGGCTGCACAGCCGGGAAGCCAGGGAGGACACTGAGGGAGAGCAGAAGGAGCAGGACCAGACACTGGGCACAATTCCCTCCAGACGGGATACTGGCTAAGTCAACCTCCCTTGTCTAGAGGCAACTGGGCAAAACCTGCTGTGATTTTTGAAATCGGTTTACAAAGAAAATTCAAAATATATTTTTAGAAAGTACTGACAATAAAAAAGTCACGGATCTATTCTACTGTGTTATTTATTGTTCAGAGGAATTTTCCACATAAAAATTAAAGGATGAAGGAAGAGAGAAAGATTAATGCTCCCAATAAATTAACACCCGGCTCCTTTCCTACCCTTACAGTGACATCTGTATCACACATGAAACTTTCTGCCCTGCCTACCACCCCTCCACAGCCGATTCCAGCAGGAGTGCAGGGGTGGGGGGGGGGGGGCGTACTGAGGTACTGACACTGGACCGGACCCCAGCATGACAGGGGGCCCTGGCAGGTCACCCTGCCGCCCCCAGCAGCCTGTTCCACTCCCATGAGGTGGGAAAACAGGAAGCAGAGCTTTCTATGACCATCACGCAAAAAAGCGATCCATCGTGAACTTCCGGAGTACAGTTCCCCTCGCTCATTGTGATCATAACATATTTGGAAACTAGTACACACCACGGCTCTGTGGCACACGGCGGATATGTGCGAAGCCTCTTGTTTGTTAGAAAGAAAAGTGGAAATGAGACCGGAGCACGGCTGACTCCAGCAGGCACTCAACTACAGAAGCAGAGATGGGGTGTAAGGGTTAACGACGAGCGCGCAGGCCCCCAACAGAAGATCCGCTCATCTCCTAGCGCAGTCCTGTCCATCTGCGAGGAACTCCATACCCTGCACAGATGCAGCGAAAGGGACAGCTGGGGATGGAGGGACAGCCGCCAGAACCCAGGAGGCTTCCACAAGGTCCAGGGGCTCCGGTGCAGAGGGAAGGGGTGCCTTCCTCTATTAACGCCTTTTTATTCCTGAAGAATTTTCCCACAACCTTGAGGAATTTCCTTCTTATTCCTGAGGAATTCCCCCACATTGTGTGTCTTGCCTGCCCGGCCAGAAGCCAGGCACAGGACAGAGGTGGCACTCATCAGACACACCCCAGACCTCATGAAGACACATGCCCCCTGTGGGTCCACCTCTGGGACAGGGGCGGCGGGCGGCAGGCTCACGGTTCTGGAAGCAGGCTGCACTGTCCTACACAGCATCTGCACAGACGAGTCCCCATGTGGCTTGTGTTCTTCCTGTTCATGTCAGCCTCCCAGCTGGACTCCCTAGATGGCCCCCCAGCTCCATCACATATCATGAGGTACCCTAAGAGTGCATAGAGGTGGACATCCCAGTCCTCACAGCCAAATCTACCCTCCCCCCACCCGTACAGCCCGGGCCACTCAACAGACCAGGGAGGCACGGTGGCTGTGGAATCCATAGGGGAAGAGACCTGTGTGTGGGCTCTGGCCAGGCTGTTTGGACAAGGAATCTCCCGGGTCCCAGGTGCCTGGATTATGGCCATGCTGGTGTGCACAAGCTCCAAGGAGCCACATTCTTTTAGCCCCACAGACTCCTGGCCATGCTGAGGCCCGAGGCCAGCTGAGAAGCAGTGCAGGGCTCTCCAAAGTACGGGGCCTGCATGGGACCTCTCTTACGTGGCTCTAAGGGAAGTTCTGCAGGAGCCACACCTCTGTAGAAACCCAAGAAGAGAGAGACAACGCCAGCAAAAGTCTCTTCCCCTTCCCCCTTCTGGAGACCTGAAGGGCCCTACGTCTGAAATTTAAACAGAAATCCTACTGGTACTTTCCACATTTCTGCCTCCTACCAGCTCACTCTTCACACTGAGTGCCTGACAAATACATACACAGCATCATTTAATACGACTTCTCATCCCACGCATTATTCAACATGTGTATATATGTATATTTGACACAACAGAGAAATAGAGAATTGGGCTCTGACTAATTGACTGGAACTGGGAAGGGCCTGTGGATAGTCCCTGAAAGAAGCAAAGAGGAAAGCAGGTTCTTCAGCTCACAAAGTGTCACAATCTCCATGTTCTGCTGAGAACCATTGTGAACACATATGGGGAATGGGGCATGGTATTAAAATCAAGTCTATAATTATGATCTTCACCTGTTATAAGGACTCAAAGAGCAATTATACAGTCTCCAGTTTTGTTAAGACCAAAAATGTCAGTTTTCAAGACAAGATGTATAAAGGAACTTACTCATAAAGCCACAGAACCACGTGATTGTGGAAAATTCTTTAGAATTCTGGGCTTATACATGTCCCTGTTTCTTAATCTAGAACCTGCAAATCCCCAAGAAGCTATAGACAGCCAGAGAACTCCAAATCTAACTTCCTGGGATACTGATTTGACTCAAGAATTTTCTGGGCGGAGTCATTTTTATATTAGAGAAAACACAGCTATATTCCAAAATGGAAAGAAAAATCTCCCAGAGCTAAAGTATGAGTCATCAAAGAAATGGCCCTTGAGGGAACCACTTTAGAGAGCTAGACTGAGCATCTACTTTTCATTTCTCAAGAGGAGTCCTTTGCTGGTAAAATCTGGGAGGCGCTGTCCTGCATAGACAATAATCATCTCTACCCAGTCCCAGTCATGGGAAATGGAACCATGAGGGCCACACAACGTCACACCCATGGGACCAAACAGAGCAACCTCGCCCTAAGACCAAGGAGGCCCCCCAGGATGGTTCCACACTCAAGACAGGAAGGAGACCAAGGATGTGGACACAAAGGACTCTGGGAGTCACCACAGTATAATAGAACCGTTTCTGTTATGCAGAGAAGAGCGACACATACCCCACCATACACAGACATCCTAAAACCCTATTGTGCATTTGTTCAGCGTGGCTATCCCCGATTTTCCCCCAGAGAAAGAGTTCTAGAGAACTATGAGCAAACAAAAACACACCCATGATGGAGGCAATAGAAACACTCATCATCCCAGAAGGTGCAATAGAAACACTCATCATCCCAGAAGGTCTGAGAAACACTGAAATTTTGGCCATCTTCCTATCAGAAAATCCAAATGCGTGGCTCACAGCAGATTCATGTGGCTTATTTACTCACACAAATGAGGCAAGGAAAGTTTTTTAATCATCAAAGGCTATCATGCACAGGGATATGGAGATAAAGGGAAAATAGTCACAGAGGTTTTAGGTGTCACTATGCTGTCCAAGTTGTTCAGCTATGACAAGGCATGAAGCCACCAGATGTGGTTCACGTGAGTTTTATCAGAAAAGGGAAGAATAAGGCAAAGAGGGACAGGATTACCATCAGCAGAGGGCTACGGACAGGAATGGCCAGACCAGGGCCTCTTGATGGCTGGACTGAATTTTCACACAGTGTCCATTTCTCCACAATGAACCTGTGCTCCTGGACCACAGCAACCAGACCCAGCAATGGGAAAGGCTCTGCTCTCTCAGCCCTTGTCTCCTCTCAAGTGATCTGCCTGACCCTGTTAGCTCTCCTGCACAGCTCCCATTCCACTTGCCAAAGGCTCCATACCTGAATCCTGCCTCCCAGGGCTTGTCCCCAAGCACCGCCCACCAGTCCACCACAATAGTTCTATTTCTCAAAGTGAGTGTTACAGGTAATCACGGGGGACTAGACATTCTCTACATGAATTTTTCTTTGTCTTCACTCCTCTTGGTTGTTTCTTTTTTTTTACCAATATATAATATGCATACAGTGAAACACATAGTAAGTCTTAAGTGTAGAATTCCATTAACTGTGACATCTATATACCCCAGGAATACCGTATACCCATGTAGAATTCCATTAACCATGACAACTGTATACCCCGGGAATATGGTATACCCGTGTAGAATTCCATTAACCGTGGCAACTGTATACCCCGGGAATATGGTATACCCGTGTAGAATTCCATTAACCATGGCAACTGTATACCCCAGGAATACAGTACACCTGTGTAGAATTCCATTAACTGTAACAACTGTATACCCCAGGAGTACTCCATCAAGATACAGACCATTTCTATCCTCCCCCAAAGTTCCTTTGTGTCCCTTACTAGCCACATTTCACAGCACATGGCCCCACCATCCTGATTTCTATCACCACCAATAGGACCCCGTAACTATCAACATGAATCACTCTGGATGGCTGACTTCCACCCCATCTGCACCCTGCTATGTTAGGGTGCAAACTGACATTAGGGCTTTAATCACTTACTACCAAGTGATGAGGGGGAAACCCTTAGTTCTCAAAGAGGCTGGTATGGCTACTAAGGGAGCACCTTTGAAAGTATGGAGAAGGGGACACTTTGGGTGATCACAATGAAGCACCGAGTGGTAGAGTCACTTCCAGAACAACACAGGGCAGTTCTGCAAAGTAAATACTGTCTCTTGTCCTGCACGACCTCCAAGCCATGCACATCATTTACCATTTGGAGAGCCCAGCGCGTAATTCTACCCTACACTTACATAGAATATACATTGTTGGCACACGTTTCAGACATACTGAATTTTCCAGGAATGTGATTACTGTGAAAACAGAGAGGAGACTGGCTTTGACTACCATTTAGACCTTAGACCTTGAGCAAAAGTCACTCATCATTCAGGGATACTTGGATCCCCACCAGGATGCCTCTGTTCTGGACTACACTTGAAGCCATCCCCTGCGACCCTATAGTCTAGTCTCCATAATACATTAAGTGGCTTCGCTGGGTTCTAGTTTGGCTCTGCCCAAGCACTCATCCATGCAGTGATTCTTTACAACTAGCTATTATCCTAACTTGTTGGAAATTCCATTATGGGTAAGTTTTGTTATATCATTTCAGAATTGTAAATATTTGCATTAAAGGGGATAAGGGGTCCTGAACTAGCTGAGAGGCACTGATCAAAGTGACAGCATGTAACTCTTGATTGATCTCAGGGTCAGGAGTCATAGGCTGTATCTGTTGGGGTCCTTAACATTCCCTGGTTTGGGAAGCTGCATGTGCAGGACTCGGGGTGCACAGGTCACCTCCCCCACCTCCTACTAGCATCCTAAGTCCAACTGAACCTCGGTTACCCAACTGCACAGACAATGGAGAATCATTTCAAGAGACAGCCTAAGACTGCTCCTCCTAAACGGGGACCTGAAGGGAAAAGGTCCCACTTTTCTCCATCCCAGGAATTCTTTTATTTCTGAGCACTTTCTTTACATCTTGAAGACACAGATGGCTGTGCCCCACCAGGTCTCCCCTCTCCTACAGCCGGCAGGAAAGTACATCAGTGTCATCCACACTGGCTACACGTCAGAACCACCTGGGGGCTTTAAAAACACCAGAGTCTGGGCGCACCCCCAGACACGCCAGTTTGTTTGCTCTGTGGTCAAGTCCTGCCATTTCTCATCAGAGCGCCTCAGGCACTGCTAAGGTGCAGGCAAGGGTAGGGAACAGGCTTCCCTCTGTATCTGCAGCCCCACTTGGCAACTCTGCAAATCTGTACTTCATGAAAGTTTACATGTGACACATTTCTAGACTCACTGCAGGCCCACTACATCTCCACTCTTGGTTTTCTTTCATCCGATTTTTAACCCATGGCATCTGATAAGCCCTTTCTGGAACAGATAGGAATGGAAAAAAGAAACAAAGAATCCGCTACTCTGCCACGTGTATGAGGAGAGGAGACAGCGCCCAGTTCAAAGCCATGCAGATGACCAGGGACCTTCGGAAACCCTAGCCCCTTTCAGTGCTTGGTGAGATCAGTGGGGGGCCAGGGTTCCTCCTAGTGCTCCCAAGCCCTGAGCATGGCCCTGAAGCCGTAGCACACTTCACAGCAGCCAAGGGTGGAAGGAGCGAGGAACAAAGTTGCTGACAACACAGATCCTGCAAGCCCACGTGATGACCTCGAAACCTCAAAGCAAGGAAAACATAAACCCAATTCCTGTGCACAGCCGCAATGAGGAACATCATGGGGCTGGACCACGGCCAGTGAGTCCCAGCGCCTCCTGGTGCCTGCTGTCCTTCAGCTGCCAAGTTCACAGTGGGTCCATATGCAGCTGATGCTCTGTACCTCCCTAGCCCCTGTGCTATGGTAATTTCACTGCAACTGTCCAGCTTTGAAGTTGATCAATAAGACGTTCTGTTGACAACATCTCTACCAGTTCCCAGGTGGACGTCCACCTCCCCCCCCACCCCCCCGCCGCCCCAATGCATCCCAAGCACGCGCTTTCCATCATCCCCCAACCAAGTGCACAACTGGGCCCTAGAGTATATCTCAGCACCCCTGCCAATCCTCAGGAACCCAGGTGCCATGTCTGCACCCATTACCTTCCTGCCTTCTCCCCTGGAGACACTGAATGGTGTCCTGCCTGTGGGCAGCCAGGGTGCCCACACCCCATTCAAAGAGGCAAAGTTCAAAGAACTTCCTTATGCAGAGAGATTGCAGTTGTCCCGGGACTTCACCAAGAGGATTCATAGCCATTAGAGGGCAGTGATTTGCATCTCTCCTATTCACTGCTCTATCCTCCATACTTGGAATATGACCCAGAAAAGGAGATATTCAATAAACATTTGTTAAATAAATTAGTGGATCTAATAATGAACAATGTGTCACCAACAGCAAAAGAATTACTCAAAAGATGTTATTTTTTTAAAAAAGCCATAAAGAAAGCCTTGCCACATTATCCCACACAGGAAGCATAGAGTGTATTTAAAAGGGGGGGGGGGGTAATTCAGCCGAGTGAAGGTCACATGGAGAATTCAGGTCAAACATCCTTTCTGGAACTACATGGAGGTTACCCAAGGGTAGGCAGGTGTAAGTAATGCTCCACAACAGTACAGTGGCAGCTAGCCAAATAAGCCTGAAAATAAATAAGGGGTTCCATATCCCTACACTCATCAAACCCTATCCCAAAGGCCCCACGTTTTTGTCTAGCTCAAAACACAATACAGGATGTGATCATAGAATATTAAATCAGAAATTCAAAGCAGTCAAGAGAGAAAAACGTGCCCACAACTGCACATAAACAGGGTGAGGAAAGGGCTGCAAAGTTCCCAATTACCCCACCCCTGCCCCCAGCTTCATCCCCTGGCTCTCCTCAGTTCACCAGTAGTCACGGAGTTCCATTTGATACATTCACCTTCCACAAGCTTGGTACAAGCCAGGGTAACCCAGCCAGCACCTTCCAATGATGGATGGATATCTCAGCTCACCTTTTCTCCACAGCATCCGTGGCCGAGACATCCCTTACTCAGTTCCTAGGCTGGGGAGCTAAAACTCCCAGAACATGCCCATCTGGGGAATGTCTCCTGCCAGTGGGAATCACTGGAGACAGCTGCCCCTGGCAGGAATCTGAGCACCCTGAATAGCACAGAGGAGAAAGTGGTAGGCACTGATCACAGGAGCCATCACGCCATAAGGCAGAAGGCATAAGTCTGGAGTCCAAAGGGCTCACTCTCCTACTAGCATCCTAAGTCCAGCTGAACCTCGGTTACCCAACTGCACTGACCATGGAGAATCATTTCAAGAGACAGCCTAAGATTGCTCCTCCTAAACCGGGACCTGCAGGGGAAAGGTCCCACTTTTCTCCATCTCAGGGGCGCCAGCCCCCCAAATTAGTGTCACCCTATGTAAATCTCTGCTTCACTCTGCTGTGAAAGGAAAGTGATAATACCATGTCTCTCACAAGACTGCTGGGGGGATAAAAGAGAAATGTAAAGGGTCTTATAAACTGTGAAGTACTAGCCCTGCCTGTTGTGAATAAATGCCTTCTGCATGTCTGTAGCTACACCTAGCATCAGCCCTTCCCTAGGGGGTTGGGGAGGTGGGGGGCGGCACAAGTTACCCTCCCCGACTGTGTAGACCCTTCTTCCCTAATCTTGTTGACCAGACTGACCCCTCTGAGCCTAAATCCTTGAGAAGGACACTCCCAAAGCAGCTGAACTTGGCCAGATTCAAATGCCTGGAAGCAATTTACTTAACTTCCCCCACCCCACCCCCACA
>PISX010012302.1:0-61243 GCA_004024625.1 Mellivora capensis | reverse complement strand
ATAAAAATTAAAAAAAAAAAAAACAAAAAACAAAAACAAAACTTCAAGATGGTGACAGCAGAGCATTTAACCAAGTGCAGGGCCCTTCTGAGTGCAGGTGCTCTGTGAAGACAGCCTTTCAGGTCGCCCGCCCGGGAAGCCAGAGCCGATACGAGCCACTTGGTCTCAGGACAAATTTTTACTGGCCTCTGCTGCATCTATGGCTGTTCTGATCTTAACTGCATTTCACTTAGTTTGCTCTTATGATCTCTTTTGCAAGATCACCATTAACCCAAATGAAACCTTTGTGAAACTAGAAAAAGGTATCTTGTTTTCTAGACAAACCCCATGATGAAGCATAGAACTAATTCATTCCCACTGAACATCATGGTTGTTGTGGACTCTCTTGAAGGATATTACTTGAACACTCATGTACACCAATCTTACTTTGTTTTCACTAATATTTTTGGACTATCAAAGCCAGCCATCAGCATGAGGGAGAGTGCATTATTGTTGTGGTCCTGTTTCCAACATCCTGCATCTGCTTTCACAGAGACTTTCCTCTTTTCTGCTGTCCTGCCCCTGATAAGACATCTACTTTCATTGTTCCCAGTCACTGTGACCTGTAACAATAAAGGTACCTTCTAATGTTATTATAATCAGTTGACTCAATTGGACTTAGAACCCTTTAGAATTTAGCTACCACAATGTCTACCTCCTCAAGTGCCCACCATTATTGTCAGAAAACCATCACTGAAGTCTTCCTGCTGTTGACACTAATGGTATGTCTGAGTTCCTCTTGGTCTAGAGTTTTCCTAGCTATGTCTAGTATTGTGGACATTCTCCCTCTGTCCAAATTGGTGTCATAGCAGCTGCTGCAAAAAGCCATTGCTGATAACATCTTCATGGGCCTTCAGAATGTGGCCTGCCTCTGGTATATGCAGTCCTTCTCTCAGTCAAAGGGAAATTCAGAGACTAAATCACTTAGAAAGGTAAAGAAAAAGTTTACTAGCAAGAGTGCAAGAGGGTCAAATATTAAGAATATTGGCTCACCAAATAAAGACCATAGTGAGCATTTTATTTTTATTTTTTTTATAAAGGTATCATTTATTTATTTGAGAGAGAGAGAGAGAGAGAGAGACAGCACAAGAGAGAAAAAGCATAAGTGGGGCAGGGAGGGAGGAAGGGCAGAGGGAGAGGGAGAAGCAGGCTCCCCCCTGAGCCGAGAGCATGCAGGACTGTATCCCAGGACTCTGGGATCAAGACCTGACCCCAAGGCATAAGCTTAACCTCTTAACCAACTGAGCCACTCAGGCACCCTGAGCATAGCAAGCATTTAAAAGGAAAAAACAAAACATAAAGTGTCCAGGGTTACCAACTGTACATTGTTGTGTTCACAGAGCAACAACTTCACATGATTACCATATTCAGAAAGATCATGTCATACCTTCAGGTATCACCATAATAAAAATTAGGGACAAAATTGTCTTTACTAAGAAGTTCAGGTTAAAACAGATGCTCAAGATTTCATTTATTTTGAAGACCAGAATCCAAGAAAAAGACCCTGATGTCAGGTGGACTGTAATATTCAAAGCAGAGTAAACTGTCTTCTTTTGCTTCCATACCATTCAGAATGAGTATTCTTTGGACAATTCAGCATAGATAAGTTGTGTAAAAATTAAAAACAGAAATATCATATGATCCAATGATTTCATTACTGGGTATTTACCCAAGGAAAACAAAAACACTAATTCAAAAAGGTGTACGTACCACTATGTTTGTTGCAGCATTATTTACAATAGCCAAGGTACGGAAGCAACCAAGTGTCCATTGATAGATGAATGGATATAGAAGATGTGGTTTTGGTCTTAACTTAAATCATGGCTATAGTAGTCAAAATTGAAAATGCAAACCAGTGCATTAAATTAAGTGGGAAGTAATTGATTCATTAAATAGACAAGTCTTTCCATACAGTAGAGTAGAATGACTATGTGTTGGGATAGATTATGTAGATAATTCATTGTTTCAATCCTTTCTAAAGATAAAATGAGAGACAAATTATACATGGAGGTCATATTTGGAGCCTTCTATGCCTAGACCACATTTTGTGTAGACAAATGTCTTTTAACAGTGGGAGGCTGACAGTGAAGTATAGGCATTTTTAAGAAAGCCCCTTGGCATCTATCTATCTGAATTTTTGCATTTAAGTCACTACCATGTGTCTTATTATTTATTCTTAATTCATGGTGTTCTTTGTTCTCAAAACAAATTAAATTAATCCATACTCCACATGGCCTCTACTTACCTTCCCAGCCTGTCTCATGTTATCACTCTTCACGTTCTGGGGTCCAGCTGTTCTGAACTGCATATAGTACTGGTCTCTCTCTGTCTCTAGGCCTCACTCCCTCCCAGCCCCCACCTTTTCCTCAGCTTCTTTCACTTAATTTGACTAGCAAAAGTTCCTCACATAAACATCTAGGTTGATACCATTCCTTGTGGGTACCATCCCTGGCCTCCATATTCCTATTTACTATACTTCAATTATCATTATTTGATGTATATTTACATGTTTTCTTCTTCTGTAAACTATGAGCTCCTTGAAAGAAGGAGCTATGTCTGAGTCATCTTTTTTATTTGCACCTTCTAAATAAATTCTCCTTATAAATTAGAGCTTGTAAATATGTGTGAATGAGCACTCTAAGGAAAACATTTTCTCTGAATGGAACTATAATGCAGAGACTGATTCAGAGAATCTCTGTTGTAGCTCTTTTTCCTTCCACAAACAGATCATGTGATACACAAGTCATTTCTCTATATATTTTTGGGAGCTCTAAAATGAGAATTATATCAGTCCTGCATAACTTAGAAAATTCCTGTGGAAGTTGGATGTATTAAAAATACAAAAGTAAGAAATTCTGAAAAACAGTAAGGAGAATAATATTAACTTCAACCTGGGACTTCTGACCCATTATATCACAAGGAATAAGAACAGATCCTGACAAACATAAGTGTTCAATATGTGTTAGTTCATGTTCCTCAAATATCACCTCATAGCTAAACTCAGTGTATTTAGAGAGAGAGGTGTTGAACTTGTAATTATTATACTTTGTCTAAAAAGCTCAGTTACAAAGAGCTCATTTTATATGAAGGCTTTCGAGGATAAAATTTAAGAGGTATTTCCCTCATACAAAGTGCCAAAACCAAGAAACATTAAGTTCAAAGATCATTGAATAATTATCTAGCATTCCTGGAGTGCCTGGGTGGCTCAGTTGTTAAGCATCTGCCTTCCGCTTGAATCATGATCCTGGCGTCCTGGGATCAGGATCTAGCCCCATAACAGGCTCTCTGCTCAGCGAGAAGCTTGCTTTTCCTTCTCCTGCTCTCCCTGCTTGTATTTCCTATCTCACTATCTCTCTCTGTAATAAATAAAATCTTTAAAAAATAATAATTATCTAGCATTCCTATATTCATACAAAGTATTTGAGGGGGGAAAGTAGGTTGTGGGTTGGTTTTTCCCTCCCATTGGCTTGGCATGTTTGTTTTGGAAAGGCAAAAGTATTTTATGGCTCTAGGTTTACTCTGTAGCTGGCAGAGCTAGTGGAACATTATCATGCTTGATGAAACACTACTTCTGCTCAAACAAATGTATATCAAAATGAAACTAAGTGGAGAGATTACTGCTTTTTAGATTAGTGTCTATTATCAATAAGCAGAGAGTTTCAAGTACTTTAGTTAATGTGATTTCTTTGCCATTAAGGATAATTTATTGTTCTATTGTATGAATAGTTGTCAAATCTTTATACAATGAGCCAGATAATTCTTTGCACAATATTTAGTACCTCTGTAAAAAATGAGATTTGAAATGTATCGAACAGGGGACTACCTTTTAACATTTCTCCTCAGATAAAATGCTTGCTGCTTTAACATTTGATACAGATATAATCAGATAATATCTACATGTGGCAGAGTGCCCAGTAGCTAGTTACATGTGGCTGCCATCTTGTTGATTAATCACGCGTGAGCTACATGAATTAATGAATCTGATATGACCAAGTTGGTCATGTCACCATTACTACAATGTCAAAATAGGTCCAAAAAAAAAAAATCAAAGTGTATAATTCTAGTTCTGGCTACATGCAAGCTTTTCTGTCAGTGAGTGAGGCCAATGGGATGTGTTAGCATGTCTGTGGGGGTGGTAGAGCCAGAGTGGGGAAACCGCAGAGGTACAACAGAACTACAGCTAAGCAGACCATGGCAGCATCTCCGGGCTAAGCCTTGATAAATAAGGAAGGGCCGGGCAAGTGAAGGTGGGGGCCAGAGAGATCAAGAAAGAGTGGTAGATTGTTATCCCAGAAGGCTGGCTAGGGATTAAGGAATAGATGATACAGAGATGCTAACTAACAGGATTTATGATGCAGCTGAATTTCCCCATCAAACTTCTGGATCACCAGAAGGGTTAGCAAGAGCAAGGCAAACCATGGTTTTCTTTAAAAAAAAAAAAAAAAAACTACATGGCCTGACCCATGGTATGGATCCATTAATCCATTTTTTATTAATGGATAAAAAACACAAGTTTGAGAGCCAATCAGTACTCTTAGGAATAGGGCTAGAGCTTCATACATCTTAAGGCAGAAAATCAAAATATAAAATTCAAAAATTGGCTTGATGTTTCAAGAGCTGAACTATGAACAATGTCTTCTTAAATAGTCCTTGACTATTTAAGAATTTTCCCAGGGGCCTGGGTTTAGATGAATATATCTAGATATAAGATTTAGAGAAATATGGGGAACCAGGCGGGACATGCATAGTGCTGAAGATATACTGTCAGAAGTTTGCTGATAAGGGTTTACCATTTATAACATTTGCTGATTTCTATAGTGTAAATATCCCACTGTGGCTTATTCCAAGCCACCATCATGTCATCAACTTGCCCACAAAAATTCCTGGAAATGTTCACAATTGGTTCTTGTGAGTCTGTAAAAACTGGTTCCAGCATGCCACTCTTGCCGTGGATGAGTCATTGTCAGACTCAGTTTATCAATCAATTTATTAAACTTAAAAAATAAAATTATCAATTATTTTAAATCAATATTTATTTAATTACTTTTATTTATTTGTTTATTTTAATTTTTTTACCACTCAGAAAATATTCACTGGGTACCTTCAGAGCTTGTGCTGGCCATTATTCACGTCTGGCAGAGCATCTGTTCTAAAAGGTTGACGGACTGTATTGTATACAAGGCATAAACAATCAATCCCTGAGTTATTTTAAATTATCGATAGCTAATAATTCAACCAGAAGATTCTTGTACTTAACCTATTTTGGCAGATTAAATATAGCCACAAATCCTTTGAAAGTAGAATCATTCTACTCATTCCTTTGAAAATAGAATCTAATTCCACTATCAGAACTGGCATTAGTACTTGCTTGACTTAGCTTAGGGCCTGATAATGTCATAAATACTCAACAAATCACTAGTGAATATGCCAGGTTTTCTTTACTTGGGACCCTAATAAATGCAGCTGGTCTCCAAATAATATGTTTGTAAATTTTCTTTATGTATTTGTAGATGTGGATTTTTTTCAGAAAGAAGCAGTCATTTTCATATTGCAATAAATATTTTTCTTTTTGTATTATTATCTCTCCTCCACAGCATATAAGCTGCAAGTAGTTTTCTCTTTCCTAAAATCTCAAAGCATTGTATTTGTGATTTTACTGTAACCTCAGTGCTTTAGAGTTGTGTGGTCATGGTTTTTTGTTTGTTTGTTTGTTTGTTTTTGTTTTTGTTTTTCTCCAGGATTCTCTTACTTCCTAGAGAGCAGTTCCCATGTCTTACTGTTTCTGGGATCTTAATCCTCAGTGTTTATTCCCAGTTTATTTTTTATTATTGTCAGTGAGCCTGATACACTGTGTGCTCAATTTCTTTATCAAATTTATTTAAAATCACAAATTTCACTACACTCCAGACATTAACTTAAAAAAGATAAAGTATATAATGAGAAAATAGGGTTCTGTCTGGTAGACATGGGCTTTTTCAGAATTTTCATTGATTCAAATTATGTTAATATTGGTGATGGTGTTCACACATTGTTTGAAATATTTCTAACAGTGACATATCCAGGATACTATTAAAATAAATTACTTGAGGAAATTGCATAAGATAAACTTATTGAGAATAAATTGAAAATTATAACAAAGTGACACATGGACTTATTTGGGCCAGAGATTCAGTGAGTTTGTTACAATGAGGACCCTATCCTCACACTGATATGATCAAATTGACTTTAACAAAAGAATACAGGTCACTGGAAAGAGGAGACCTCTAGTCTTCAGAGTCTTTCTTTGGCTCCACACACCATCTCTGCTATATTATTGAACTTTCACAGATTGATATAACCTCTTGCCCAGAAAAGTACCTTTATGTTATAGACTGGGATATTATTTAAGGTCTTACTTTTTATATTGGTCATTTTCATATAGCTCTTCCCACCTAAGCCAAAGAGAAGAGTTAATATCTATATATCATATGTGACATTTTCCCTGAAGAGGTGATAATGGAAGAGGGAGGTATAAAAGAACCCTTCGTATTACAATTCTGTGCTTATTTTGTGAAAGGTTAGAGCCACATTTAGATCCCGAAGCCCTGGATTTCAATTTTAATTTAAGCATTCTTTCCCAGTGACCTTTCCCTTTTACGGCAAAAAAGACCGTGTTCAGTTTGACACTTTTGTTCTTTAAAATCTACCCGCTTCCTTGACTTTTAAGTAAGAACTGAGAGAGCCTATCAGAGTCTGTCATAAGGCAGGCATTTCTTTTTCCCCCTCCAGGGCTTTTGAGTTGTCTGTATTGAAACGGGCATTATTCAGCCTAAAGCAAGGAAGTCCTGAGAACAGTCTTTAAGGAAGTTGGATCGTTAATAGAGAGAAAACAGGAAAACGCCACCTTGTCAGTGATGTGGTATCTATAACCTTTCACCTCTCTACCCCCTTCAAAGCCTGTAAAGTATCATCAGCTTGTTAATCAGAGCTGATAAAAATTGATGTTAATTTGAATTGACATGTATTCATTTCTCTAAAGGATGGAGGAGAGTGACAGATTATTCAGTAATAGTTACACCGTGTATCAAAAATTTATTTTTCCAAGATATTGAGAAATTCCAGTAATTTAATGATATAAAACCACTAGTTCTAAGGCAGTCTGGATGGAAAGGGAACCCTTCAATGCAACTACTACTGGAATATCTGGTTAAAACCTGATCTATTAACAATAGTTAAGTACGTCATAGTTTGGGTTATAGAATGTATTTTACAAATGCCCTCTGCACAGAATACCAGGAAACAAACAAACAAATAAATTAACAGTTTTAACAACAATATTACCACATCTGTTGAGGACAGAAATGAGCCAAGGCAATACTAATCAGAAGAGATACATAAACCCTATAGACATGGCAACTGTCTTCAGGGAAGCAATATAACACTTAATCTAGTTGAAATTTGAGAAATAAATGATCACCCAGAAATCTGTTTATCTAAATCAATCATGTTCCCAGTTGACTTCGTTTTGTTTTGTTTAAGAAAATGTTGTTTGGGGAAGCCTGAGTGGCTCAGTTGGTTGGACATTGGACTCTATTTCATCTCAGCTTATGATCAGGGTTGGGCTCCCTTCTTGCTCCCCCAACACCACTCTCAAATAAATAAATAAAATCTTTAAAAAAAGAAAGAGAAAGTAGTTTGGACAAAACACTCTTATCAATGGAAAATATATTCTCTTATAGTTACAAAAACAAAAAAGAAAAAAAAAAAAACCCACCACCAACAAACTCCCATTCCCCCAAAACCTACTAAGCATTATCCCTGTAGTAGTAATTGTCAAGTACTCAGTAAATATTTTTCCTCTCTTTTCATCTCCTTTCCCTCTCTTGTTTTAACAAATATTCAGTTAGCACCTGATTTGCTCAAGGCATTATTGTTAAACACTTGGAATTTCAAATATTTTACCTGGCCTTATGGAGCTGCTACCAATTTGAGATAGGATGGGGAGACCTCTTTACAAATAAAATGAATTTGCTTGATTGAAATAATTAGTTATCTTCAAACTTGTTACAAAGATTTGAAATGAAACAGTAGGAAAATAAGGAATTCTGCATTTGGATTTGGGGAAGTCTCTTAAAGGTTTCTTCTCTCCTATGTTCTGAGAGATATATGAGAATGTTCCATCTCACCAGACTTATTTCCCAGCAGGACTTAGCTGATGCTTTAGCCTTACCCATCTCCTTATCCCCCTATACACACAAGCCTCACAATCATCTGAAATGTCTTTCTTCACTTCTGCAATTGAACTGCAGCCCATCTTTAAAGTTTCACTTCAAGTATTATTTAAGACTTCCTTAAAGCCTACAACAAATGCTGCCTCCATCTTTATGGTTTTCTCTTAGATACAGACAATAATATCTCAAACTGGTTTTGTAGTTGTTTCTCTCCCTAACCAGATGAGAAACAGAATAGAAACAAAGCTACCAGCTCTTGGTGTAGCTCTGTAGAGTCTCTTAGTTCTTCTTACAAGAAATTTAGCAGTTAATACCTACATACAATTAGTTTGATTCTTTTCCCTGAGAGTTTGACAGCTGCCTAATAATCTCTATTCTTTTCTTCCCTTTTCCCAGTCCTTAACCCCACATGGGCATATTCTCTTATAGACTGTAAATAAGATTTCTAACCAATTAATGAGTTCTATATATCTTATTTTTCATGAGAAAATATACCAAGAAAATCAACTGAAACACATTGGTGGTCATTTACCAATGAAGGGTATGGTCTTGTTCTTTTGTAACTTAAATTCTTTAGCAACATTTTTGGTGAAATTCATTCTTAGAGATAATGGGACTTGTTCTGGATCCAATAAGACTCTTTGAATGTAAGATGCTATAGAATGGCTTCAAAAAAAGGTGATTCATAATAGAAAATACTGATTGTATAAAGTCACCAGACATTATAGGGGCATACTGGTTTGCCAGAGGAAACTGAAATTTCCCCTTTCTGTTGTATTTTCCATTTGTTATTTTGACTTCGAATCATTCTTTTTCTGAAGTATAAAGAAGAAAAATTGTGAAGGATTTTTGAATGAGTAAAAAAGTTGACTTCAGATCTCTTCCTCTTCTAATTTGGCAAGTCTTGTAATGATCTCGTTTTAAAGTAGATGCACATTTATTCTGCTAAGAAAAAACGCAGCATACTTTGATACTACATCCTACCTGCAGCTATTAGCTTCCTTAAGGAGAAAGTAAGAAAGGTTTTCCAGACTCGAAATACGTGGATTTAATGATGGTTGATTATAGTGCTTTTATCTCCCCCCTTCCTTCTGCCTACACTGAGCATAAAGAAGTTTCCTTAGAAGTCTAAGAGGAAAATGACACTTCCTCTACATTGTCCTTGAGCTAACAGCTGCAGACTTCAGATTTTCAGTATAACTCATGCAGGCAGCACATGTGAGGAAACATGTCTTGCCCTCACTTAAAAGTTCAAAGGCTGTGGTAGAAAAATGTGCCCATATTGAGTGACTTCTGAAGATGTTGAACCTGTGCTAAGCTAGCGAGGTGAAATGTTGGCAAATATTAGGAGGCTAGGTGAACGACTCATTAGAGGTCAACCATAGAAGTTCCAAAAGAGAGGTGATCTAGGTGAAGCCAAAGAACAAAAGAGTTCATCAGCAGGAAACACACACAGTGGTCACAAATCAAAGTAAACATAGGAGTTGCTGAATGAGATGTCCACTGAATTTTTTCCCCTTACGATGTTAAAAAGGTATAGATACATAAATGGAAATAAAATATTTTTAGAAGTCTTACAACAATTATCTACATGAGTTCAATTTGTATTCAATTCAGGACTGTTCTGCTCTAGGTGAAGCCGTCAAGATCATGCAGCATCTGTGCCTTGGGATCCAGATCTTAGGGCTGCCTTATAAGTGAGGCCCCTTGTCATTTTTTCTCCCACCACTTAGACAATATAATCCCGCAAGTGTAGAATGAACCTCACATATCAAATTTCACTATGTCATCTTACAACATATGTTTAGTTTAATAAGGGGTTGTTTATTTTTCACAGCCCTCCAGGGCACACTGGTTATTTTACCAAGTTTCCGTGAATTATAATAAAACAAACATTTTTTTTTTAAAACAAACATATTTTTAATCATCTTCCCACATTAGAGAAATTAAGCCTTGAAGAGCATTAAGGGAGTCCCAAAATTGTTCTTCAAATAACCTCTTGAATGCTCTCTAAAAGTACATATCTTATCACATTCTTGTTAATAATATCTTCCATCCTCATTGTCTTTGTAAGGATTAGTAGAAGTGATGTATGTGAAAGTTCCAGTACAACGCCATGCACAAAGCCATGTTCAATAAATATGGATCCCTCTGGCTTTCTCTCTTTGTCTTAAATGACAAGGTGCAGACCAGACCACATCTTGTTCATCGCAATATTCAGAAATGATGCATAAGATGTAACAAATCCCTTTGAAATACACAGCTGAATTCTTAAGAAAGTAAGGGGAAAAAAGAGGGAAAAATCATAAAAAGGGAATCAAAACACAGTGATAAGTGTGTATTTTCTGTTGGGATTTCTGTTGGGAAAGAGTATATATGATTTTAGGTTTAATGGTCACCCAAGAACAGTAGATGAAGGCTTTGGTTTCGAAGATCTAGGGAGCAAAACTCCACAAACAATTGCATAAAACATTTGTCCTCTCAAAGGACGACATCTTCAGAATAAATGTGGACTGAAAATAAAATTAATCTTTATCAGGGCGCCTGGGTGGCTCTGTCAGTGAAGCATCTGCCTTAGTTCAACTCAGGTCATGATCCCAGGGTCCTGGGATCTAGCCCTGCGTCTGTTTCTCTGCTCAGCAGGGAGCCTGCTTCTCCCTCTCTCTTTAATAAATAAAATCTTTTAAAAAATTTAATCTTTATCTTAACACAAGAAGACTACCACGAAGCTTGACTCCTTTGTCCTGACTCAAAGATTAATAATCCCTCAAGAAAACTAAAAATTAACAGAATATTAGTTAAACATGCAAATTCAATGATATACATAAACTTTCACCATAATTGGGTTATATTTCTGAAAGAACGAAAGTGTTTTAACGTAAAACATTTAGTTAGGGTGCCTGGGTGGCTCAGTGGGTTAAAGCCTCTGCCTTCAGCTCAGGTCATGATCCCAGGGTCCTGGGATTGAGCCCCACATCAGCATAGGGCTCTCTGCTCAGCAGGGAGTCTGCTTCCCCCTTTCTCTGCCTACTTGTGATCTCTGTCTGTCAAATAAATAAATAAAATCTTAAAAAAACAACATTTGGTTATGTGATTTTCCTTATTAACATATTAAATGTCAAAATTAGCACCTTATAGATACAAATATTAATATAATTCAACACTGATTAATGAAAAATTTTACCAATTTAGTAATAGAAAGGAACTTCCTTTTGACTTACACCCTACAGTAAACATTTTACTTAATGGTGAAATATTAGAATTTCATTTAATATCCTTTTTAAATTCTGTTTAAAATTCTATTTTACCAAACAACTCTTAGAAGGTTGAAAAGGGAAGAAACATATTTTCTTATTATTTAGAGCCATAAGATTATCTTCCTAGAATATACAAGAAATATGGCTGTTGGATTAAAAAAAGGCTACTCCAAAATGTGGCATCTTATCATATTAAAAAACAAAACAAAACAAAACAAAACAAAAAACTCCTTAAGCTGAAGGAGTTTGAGAAAACAGCAGCAGGAAGCTCACTCTGCCCTCTGTGTACACAGGATCCTCTTCTGAAACAGGTCATAAAACCCTCAGCTGAAAAGTGGACTCTTGATACTCAGAAGAAAGGACCATTCTTAGCTCTGAAGACAAAGGGACCCCAAGCAGAATTCCTACAAAGAGGCTTTGCTAAGTTTCCCTGAGTTTAGCACATTTACTTCATACTCTTTGACCTATCATATTTCTACATGACTGTCATTCTTCATCAAACTTAGCATAAAAATAATCAGGCCTAAGTATTTCTTCAGGTTTTCATTTCCTTATGAAGGCTCCCATGCCACTTAAAACTTATATTAAATAAGTTTGTTTGTTTTCCTCCTGTTCATCCTTTTTTGTTTAATTTTCAGACCCAGCGAGAAACCTTAAGAGAGTCAAGAAAACCTATTTCCTCTCCTACAATCAGAATTAATCAAAGATTCCAGCAAAGTTGTTAGATGAAGGAACAATATGAAAATCAATTAGTTGCCTATGTACCCATAACAAATATTTAGAAGAGAAACTTGTTTAAACCATAAAAACATGATTAAAAATGGAAACCAAAAAATAATGTTCCTAGAATTCAATGTTTAAAACTTTTACAAAACAATTCAGAAAGTGCTGAGGTATTAAAAAGACCTAAAATACTCAGGTAAGTGTAGACTGAGAGGAAGATTCACCATCATAAATATAAAATTTTTCTAAAAGATAAATCTATACATTTAATACATTTTAATCAACATTCCAAAAAGTTTTATTATAGATCTATACAAGCAGGACCCAGTAATTCATATGGAACATTAACTGGGCAGGAATAGCTAGGGCATGCTAATGACTAATAAGGGACCCTTGTGCAAGGAGATATTTGTTTACCATCATGCCACAGTAAATAAGACAGTATGGTAATGACAAAGAAATAAATAGGGTAACAGGTACTGACAAATAAATAAAAAGTTTCAGAGTGTGAAAATGACCTTTTCATTTATGGACATTTGGTATAAGACAGGACTGGCCTAGAAAATCAGTGGATAAAACTTTGAGACATTCTATAAATGACCCTGGTACCACTGATTTTCCACATAAAAATTTAAAAATTGGTAATATCAGATTTGTATCTCATTTCACATAGTTAAAGATCTATCAGATAGAGTAAAGATTTTTTTTTTATATTTTATTTATTTATTTGACAGAGAGAGAGAGATCACAAATAGGCAGAGAGGCAGGCAGAGAGAGAGGGGGAGGCAGGCTCCCCGCTGAGCAGAGAGCCTGGTGCAGGGCTCCATCCCAGGACCCTGAGATCAAGACCTGAGCCTAAGGCAGAGGCTTAACCCACTGAGCCACCCAGGCACCCCCAGATAGATTTACCTTAAAGATTAAAGATAAAGATTTAGAAGATAAAGATAAAGATTTATACCTTAAAGATTTATACCTTAAAATCAAAACTTTTGGAAGAAAATATATGAAGACATGTTTATGACAGAAGAGTAAGAAAGAATTTCTTTAAAAGATGCTAAAAGGCCACACCACAAGCAAAATGATTGATAAAAGTGCCTGCATGAAATATTTTTAAGAAAATAGGGATGCCTGGGTGGCTCAGTGGGTTAAGCCTCTGCCTTCGGCTCAGGTCATGATCCCAGGGTCATGGGATCAAGTCCCTCGTCAGGGTTTCTGCTCAGTGAGGAGCCTGCTTCCTCCACCCCCTCTGCCTGCTTCTCTGCCTACTTGTGATCTCTCTCTCTCCGTCAAATAAATAAATAAATAAAACCTTTAAAAAAAAAGAAATATTTTTAAGAAAATAAAGACAAACTTTAGAAACAAGCTACAGATTCAGTAATAGTTTCATTTGCACAACATATTTATATGAAGAAATATTAGTTGTCAGCCTAGAAATCAACATAAAGGAGAGGGAGAAAAAGAAAAATGGGTAAAGGATATTAATAGGCATTTCTCAGAAGAGGTTCAGCCTCATTAGTACTCAAATAAATGCAATTGTAAACCAAAATCAGATAGAATTTGCCACATTTTAGGTTGAAAACGTTGTAACACAAAACATCAAAAGGTTATGAAGATGTGAAGCTATTGGCAGCTCTCATACACTACTCAAGGGAGTGTAAATTGATAAAACTATCTGATAGAAAACACTTTTGCAGTATCAAAGTTAAAGAAGTATATTTTCTATATTCCAGCAACTCCTCTTCATGTATCCTAGAGAATTCTTACATGTAAATATTCATATGTAGTACAAGAGTTATAAGACATAGCAAGTCTTTCATGTTAGCTGAATTAAATATATGTTAATTTTTTCTTAAAAATTAGAAGTCTATACTGAGGTTTCTTATAAGACTATTTTCATTTTGAATTATAACAACTGACTCTCTTTAGAGGAAAAAAATTAGGGGACAAAAAAAGCTAACTAGCAATATGAGAAACTCTAATATTTGGCTGAATATTCCCCTAGCAAAGTAAAAGTGTATCTAATTAAAAGGAAGAATCAAATGGATTATTTGACATAATTCAACCAACTATATATACATACACTATATATCTATATTATATATAGTATATATATACAATATATATATAAAAGAACTTATATAGAGATAGCTTATTCAATTCAAGAAATGTTTATGGGATTGGGAACTTCAAGGTCAAGGTAGTGGATTGAACACTCCGAGGATAGGCAGACAACCAAAGATTATCTCTAATATGAATATCAGAAACCAGGACAATAGGTAAAATTAAAAGAAATCAGAAAGAAGAAAATGTTGACATACATTTTATGTGTGTATGAATGTTTCATTTATTTATATACATATATCTAAGCTTATATAGTTACATGTAGCTTCATATATACAACCTCCATTAATCTGAGAAAAATAAAAATAGATATTATACCCATTAAACAAAACAATAGTGCTAAAAATTGGACATTCAGGAAACAAATGGCCCCTTAGAAATTAAAAATCTGCAACAATAATGTTCATTATAAGATTTGAAAAATATCATTGAAGAACTTTCCTAGAAAATGAGTAAAAAATAAAGATATGGACAAGAAGAGTATGATAGATTAAAGACGTGTCCAACATTCTGGGTACTATTCTTATTGAAATTCAGTCTAATTCCCCTCCTCTTGAATCCAGGCTGGATGTGGTGACTACTTTGATAAACAGAATATGACAGAAGTGGCATGGAAAGGAAAGACTGGTGGAGCTCGCTTCTATTCTATTAACCTTCTTTACTATTGACATGTCCGTGTGGAGAGAAATCAATGCAATGTACGTGGTCCAATGTCCAGGACCTATGGGTACATGAATTAATATTTCTGAAGAGGATGAGGCCTTACCTATTGGAAGCCATTAGCATGATGTTCTCTAATTAAAAGATAATTTAGAGTATTAAAAAATAACAAAACAAAATCTGTGAAGCCTAGCTTCTTGGAGAAGGCCGCATAAACCATATAACTCTCAGGTATAAATGGGCTAAAACTGAAACAACAGTTTTAGTACTTTGGAAATCAAAGATATCTAACAAAATGAGAATAGATTCATAGAAACAATTAAACTTTAGGTAAGAACAGAATGAATCTATAGTGCTTTTCCCAGGTAGAAATCAAATCTTTTATTCTACGTTAGAGGTGCAGATTATATTGCCAGCCAAGTTATCAATCAAAAGTGAAAGCAGAATGAAGTCATTTTAACATGCAAGTTCTCAAAAACATGCATTTCAAGGCATCTTTTGTTAGAAAGCCTCTATTGAGGAAACATTCAAAGCCATTGGATATTTATGAGAAGGGAAGTACGATGATGAGATGAGAATTATGGTTAAAGTTATATATTTTTTCTCAAAATTAAAAAAAAAATGTTTATTTTAGGGGCACCTGGGTGGCTCAGTTGATTAAGTGGCTGCCTTCAGTTCAGGTCATGATCCCATGGTCCTGGGGTGAAGCCCCACAGCTGGCTTCCTGCTCAGTGGGAAGTCTGCTTCTCCCTCTCCCTCTGCCTGATGCTCACCCTGCTTGTGCCTCTCTCTGTGTCAAATAGATAAATAAAATCCTAAAAATAAAATATATATTTTATAGTATTTATGTGTAAGTTCCAGTTCTGCTACTAACCAGTGTGTGATATTATAGAACTTAAACAGAATTTGATTAACTTCTCTGAATTTCCATATTCTCATTAATAAAATGCAAATATCTATTTCAATTATGAAGAAAAATGATAATATATACAATATACAGTTCAGTAACTATCTTTTAACAGGCATTTAACAATTATTTTTTTTCTTGATTTTTTTTACCTATTCACCCTTTCTTATTAAATGGAAACATTACCCATAAAATTTATCATGAACAGTTCAGAAACTCTCAAACTGGGGAAAATAGGGAGCTAAAGCCGATCTTTGAAAATTAATAGCTAAGGGGACAATGTATTTGAGAAGAAAATGAAAGATTCTTGAGAGAATTTCCTGCTTCAACACTAGTAGCAGAATGATATTAATGCTGACTTTAACAACTATAGTATTACTGTATCTGAATATAAGCTGAAACATTCTTGTTGGTCGCAAGTTGTAAAGTAAGCCTGAGGCATCTCATGAGTGAGAAGAAGATAATAAGCCAATGTTTAAACACAAAAAAAGCTGATAAAATGTTTAAGATGATAATGCGGTAGGCAATTCCTTTTGATTTTTATTTCTTATAATATTTGCTTTAGCTAGTGCCCTTTATGTTTAAACTGTGGCCTGAAAATTTAAATCCTGTGTGTGTGTGTGTGTGTGTGTGTGTGTGTGTATCTCATATGTGTATCTTTAAACAGTTAAATTTATTTCATTTTAAAAGAGAAGAGTGTTTGCTTTATTAAGTTGGTTATCCTTTATATCTGAAGTAATTCTAACTACTGAGCCTATAGTACTAGAGTCAAAAACACTAATCACTTGGAGACAACTACCACCCAAGGAAAAGGCAGACAGAGCTCAGTTTCTCTAGGACTTGACCTGAAACATCCACCCTTTTTAAAGTCAAAAGAAAAATATCATTAAGGAGAAAGAATTATCGAAGGAAATTCCTTGCAAAGTGTCTTCTAGAAGGTGGCCTGAAAACCTAGCTATTAAGAATGCATTACTAAGAAATCCCTGAAAGGGATTATAAAGTTTTTGTTTTGTTTTTGTTTTGTTGGGTTTTTTTGTTGTTGTTGTTGTTTGCTTCCAAGTCTTCCCCATTTAACAGAATCACAAAGGCTGAGAGGAATCTTAGAGGAAAAGCAACATAGTCAATCTTCCTGACTCTTGGAAAGCCATAAGCAAACAAATAAACCCTAAAATTCTAATGTAAACTCTTGAGGCAGTTCTTCCCTTTACTAAAACCTTCACTGGGAAAAGTTATTTGAAAATTTGAGAGTCCTTTTGGGACTGTCTCTTCCTCCCCAGACATCACCCCCACTTCCTTCCAAAGACGTACTTCCATGATCAAATAAGTCACCAAAATTTTACCCAAATCTACCAACCATAATAAGGTAATTGTGAATGATCAAGTTTTATGAACATGCATCATGATTCCAGTTTTCACATCCCCAATCATCAGACATTATAGGCATTGTTAGCCTAGAACTCACAATGTGAAATTTATTGCAAGGAGTCGTCTGTCCTCTTCCATCTATCTCCTTTTCAAACCTCCTGTCTCTCACTGTTACTTACCTTGTTTTATCATTTTTCTCCTTTTAGTTTTCTCACCACTAAACTGCAGGCAAACTGCCAGTGTGCATAAAAATAGTATAAACTTTAGAGCCATGTGGTACTAGCTTTGAGTTCTGACTACACAATTTCCCAGTAGCTTGACCTTGAGCAAGTAACTTAAACTGTGGATATGATCTGTGTAACATGCATATAATTATATCCAACTGATTTGTGATGAGATATGCAAAATGGCTAGCATAATGATTGACAAAGCACACTCTCTAAAATTATTGATTACCTCCCCTTTTACTTAGTATAGCGCTAAGTACAAAGTAAGAACTCACTAAACACTTGAGTTATTTGTAGATGCAAATGAGTCTGTTCAACGTGGATTAAGTACTATTTTCTCTCTGATTAAACACATTTATTACTTATTACTTTTTAAAGATTTTATTTAATTATTTGAGAGAGAGAGAGAGAACATGAGCAGGGAAAGGAGGAGGAAGAGGAGAAAGAGATGGAGAAGCAGACTCCATGCATAGCAAGAACCCAACAAAGGGCTCCATCCCAAGACTCTGGGATCATGACCGGAGCTGAAGGCAAATGTTTATCCAACTGAGCCACCCAGGTGCCCCCTAAACACATTTTGTTACCACCTCCAATATCATATCACAATTTTCACATCAAGTGAAGAGCAAATGAGAGCAAATGTAGATCACTGATCATTTAATATTCAATTAATATTTTTAGAAGAAAATATTGCCACCAATTCAAGCTAAGTAAACAAATACAAATGACTCATATCATTTAAGCACTTCACAGTTTTAAGACTGATGTGTTCAGGGGTGCCTGGGTGGCTCAGTGGTTAAAGCCTCTGCCTTTGGCTCAGGTCATGATCCCAGGGTCCTGGGATCTAGCCCTGCATCAGGCTCTCTGCTCAGCAGGGAGCTTGCTTTCTCCTCTCTCTCTTCCTGCTTCTCTGTCTGTCAAATAAATACATAATATCTTAAAAAAAAAAAGAATAATGTGTTCAGGTTCATGATCGCTGATAATGGTCCATATATTCTTTCTTCAAGGGAATATTGTCATTGTGTTTTTCCTTGCTTTCCTTGCCTATAGTCATTGTGTTTTTCTAAATGTCAAAAACGCAATAAAACTCCAGATATAAAAATTAAACTGTGAGCCTATGTAAATTATACTAGGAAGAGCAACTAAAAGAAAAAAAAATAATTAAATCATTCATTTATAATCAAATAGTTTAAATCAACTACCATTTATGAGAAGGCAAAAGAAACAAAACATGCATAATTTTTGTTTACATGAACCTAACTTTCAAGTACATACTTACAAATCAATTTTCAAAAGAGCAAAAAGCACATAAACACAGATAAACAGAGTGTGGCACATTTCCATTTCCATGTCTTATTTAGTGGAACACAGCTCAATTAGAAGCTCTCCCATTGCTGCCTAAAATGACTTCGGTAGCACCTGGGCAAAGGTTGGTATCTTCAAAGCTAAGGAAGTTTTTGGCATTGACTGCTTTATTATTCCCTATCTCACTTTTCTGTTTGTCATTCTGGCCCAAATAATGTAATCAACTGTAGCCAAGCATCACACAAGGTATAATGAGCTTGTGTCACTATAGTGTGCTATTTCATTGGTTTGTCACTCTATCTTTGGGACTGACATCTTGGGGTGACAATGTTTATGCATGCATGCAGGATTGAAATACTCATATAGCTTCTTTCTTTTTTCATGTATGTCTCAGCCACTTTAATAATTTTAACATTTTGCATACATTCACTACACATCAGAAATAATTTTAAAAATTAGTGTTTTGTCCCTAAAAATATACTATTTCTTTATTGATGTCAATTAAGAACTGTATTCAAATTATCAAACACAGGACACATGGATTATGATCTGGGAATCTTCCCTGCCTTCGAAGTTTCTTGAAGTTTCTTGCAGTGTTTGCATTCTAGGATATAGGATGTCATGACGATCAGCATACTACAAAAAAAAAAAAAAAAAAAAGAATTGATAAGGCAGCACTCAACACACAGAAAATTCCAAACAAGCTGGTCAAGACCAAGTGCACAGTTGTGGAAACTAGCAATTTTGTTTTATTGTCAATAGTCTAAGAATAGACTCTGTGTGTGTGTGTGTCTGTTGGTTTTTTTGGCTATGTGTAAGAAAGGTTACTTGTGTTGGTATTCTAAAATCTAAAAGAATTTTCTGATCTCTATCAATGTGCTTTCTCACATGTATAAACATATCAATGAAGACATAAACATATTTAAAGCACAGTAGATTGGGATTTGTCTATTGTAGCATAAAATATTGCTTAAATATATTTGCCTTGCTCTCCTTGAGAGCAGATCAGTGGATCAAACCACCCTTGGTTTAAATCCCAGCTCTCCCCTTACCAGTTGTGTGATACAGCAAAAACACTCTTTCTCACATGTAAAATGGACATAATAGGAGCAAATACCTCATGGAAGTTTTATGAAGATTAAGTTAGTAAATACATGTGAAATGCTATAATAAAAAGTGTAACATAGTAAGTGATCAATAATTATTGGCTATTACAATTGTAGACTTACCTTTTTTTTTCCCCAATAATAGACATTTCTGTAAATGTTAATTTCTTCAATTTTGGTTTCCAGAAAAGTTGCAAAAAAACTTCTTTATAGATCCATAGAATGTGATATTTATATGATCTTCTTCCAATATAATTTATCATAATAAAAAATTTATTAAATATCCAATATGTGCCAATTAAGATGGAAAACTCTATGTATACATACATATATTAGATTTATACTCATTTAATCCATTAAATTAGGAGACTGTTTTATTTCCCACCTTAAAAAGAAAGCCAGGCACAGAAAAACTCATGATATATTACCCAAATTCTTCTGATAAGTATATTTAAGAGTTGAGATCTGAAGAAGATCTAAGACTAGTGGTTGTGCTGTTAAGGAGAGCCTACCAGTGAAACAGGATTCCAATATAAAGGTATGGTAAACAGCCGACCTACAAAAATTTATCTTTCTAAATGCTAAAGCTGTTTGCACTGTGCATAAATCATTTTGCAAATTCTCTCTTATATAAGATATAATCAAGAAGAGTGGAGAGTCACACTTGGTATGTATTTTTGGAATTACATTATTTGCATTAAGTGATAATAGTACCTTTTACTTTTCTTCAGGTTCCTGATTTACAATTCTTTAATTACTTTTGTGACTTTTCTTGACCCTCTCTTATTTCTCTAACTCCCTTTTAAGCTGTGAAAACCAAAAGTAGATATAGTATTCTAGTAAAGGTATGACTAGTGCAAATCTTAATGGATGCTTCCATCGTGAGAATTTTTTCTCTTACTATTACATTGCAACTCAGTTTTTCCTGTCATTTGGGAAAAGTTTAGCTCTCCTTTAACATAGGATAAAATGATTTCCTATTTTCACCACCTTACCCATATTTATCCTGATTTGCAGGAAGCCAGTATCTAAGATATGGGAGAAAGCTTAATGTCGTCACACAAAATGTGTTTGAACCCATTAGTCCCTCAAGTCTTTCAGAAATGTGTTCTATGTGCAGAGAAATTAAATTAACTGTAAGTTCATCTTGTAAATTCCCAATGCAGATTTAAAAATATGCACTCCTTATCTTTGTTTGATACACTATTTCCCAGTTTGATAGTCCCAGAGACTTTCTTTCTCATAGCATTTATGAACATCCATGACCATCTCTACTAGGGGACACAACTTCCATCTACATAGAATTCTCAGGGAAAGAGAATGATATCTAGTCACATGACATGAAATACAATTTAATTTGTGACCATACTTATACAAACCAACAGGAGACTGGGATTTGAGACCACAGAAGATGAGCTTATAGTATGTTGTGCAAAGAAACTTCTGAGTTCTGATTGTTCAATCTCGATTTGGTCATCTAGGACTGGAATTACAACTAGAGTTCATTAGGGTTCATTCTTTCGACATGTAGGATATAGCGTTAAATCTGAGTAAGGATATTTTATTAATTGTGAAGCACTGAATTAAGCTCTGGAATGTAAATAAAAATTAATCACAAAGAAGATACGCTTTTTAAGAAAATGATTTTCTTATTTATTGAGAGAGAGGGGGCAAGCGGGGTTAAGGGCAGAGGGAGAGAGAGAATCTCATGCAGACTCCATGCTGAGCACAGAGCCCAACCCAGCCTAGATCCAACTACCATGAGATCATGACCTGCAATCAAGAGTCAAATGCTTGACTAAGCCATGCAGGTGCTGCAGATGATGTGCTTTTAATAATCTATATAATGATCTATTTGTACATAAATAACAAAGGCATTTTTTTTCAAACTGGTAAGAGCCCTAAGAACAGTGCAAATAAAATGCTGAGAAAGTTTAAGAGGAAAAGTAATGCTTTCAGTATTTCATGGAAGAGATGCCATTACCAGATTCTAAAGGAAGGGTAGACAAATCAAAATAAAAACTACTTAGATCAGTTAGTAGAGAAGCATTGGGTGTTAATGCGGACTACTGAGGAACATGCATTAATTAACTATTCATAGTATTGATATGAAGATTAAAGTAGATAATAATGGAAACCTCTGCTTTAAGTACTATCAGACTATATTTTGGATCAACCATCCCACTCAGATGGAACAAACTGGAAAACATTTTTTTAAATATATGAATTATTACATTGACTTGCTATTTCTGGTCTCACAAGTAAAGAGCTTAGAAGTCATCAGCAAGAGAAAAGCTGAACAAACTGGAAATTAGTAACTATTTTGGGGTCTTATAGAGAATTTAGGTCACAGGGCAAACTGCTGCCCCCCAAATTGGAAAGATCAGCAAGTACAGAAAATCACAGTTCTCCTGACGGAGCAGAAGCCTGCTGCTGGAGCCAGGAGTGGGTAAAACATAAACTAGAATTGACAATTGCTAGAAGCTCAATGTGGATAAGCTTGAGAGTTCAAAATCTCCTCAGCTTTATCTCTGGGAGCTCTTCCAGGTTCCCAGCATGAAGACAAAAGAAACATTCCCTTGTTTCTGACAGGAGGGGTAGGGGGTTGGGAGTGGGCAGTAGAAATCCCTTGAAATATGCCCGAGCATTGTTACCATAACAAAAACCTGACCTCAAGGAAAAGTATTATTGCACTAGTTTTTGTCACCCTGGGTTTTACCAAATCCTAACCATCCTCGGAGAAGGTAAATACCCAACTCTACCCCCTTTAGCCCTCCACCTGGAAGAAAGGAAAGATTTCTAAAAGACTGAGGCATTCCGGAAAAGTCAAAGCTATATATAGAAATAGTAAAAAGATCCTATTTTTGAGGGGCACCTGGGTGGCTCAGTTGTTAAGCATCTGCTTTTGGTTCAGGTCATAATCCCAGGGTCCTGGGATCAAGCCCTGCATTGGGCGCCCTGATCAGCAGGAAGCCTGCTTCAACCTCTCCCACTCCCCCTACTGTATTCCCTCTTTCGCTGTCTCTGTCAAGTAAATAAATAAAATCTTTTTTTAAAAAAAAAGTATATTTCTGAGATATTCAGGGAAAAGAGGGGAACTGAATAGGTGCAGCATAGCATATTTTTAGGACAGTGAAACTGATGAGGGAGCAGAAGGATAATCTAAGACAAAACATAATCTGACACCCTCAAGCTCCCGCCATCCCCACTCCTAGGTAGGGCAGTGTGACATTCTTCCAGGGATCTCCAACTATCTTAAAGTTAATATTGTGCTAGAAGGGGAAATCCCAACCTGAACTTGACAATGGCAAGACATCTGGTATCTTATAGGTATCTTGTGGGTTGGTCCTCTTTAGCATATGAAAGTTCTTTTGAAACCTCCCTTTTTTCCTTACTTCCCCTAGCTCCCAGGTGTATAAAATCAGCCACTCCTCAAGACCCCAGTGCCACAGCTCTTTCTGCCCATGAGTGTTGTCCACACGCTTTAATAAACCACCATTTTGCACCAAAGATGGCCCAAGGACTATATCTTGGTCATTGGCTCTGGATCTCACCCCACTGAAACTCACTTATATTCCAAGCCCCATCAAAATTATATCTGTAATATACTGGAATGACAGACACATGGCATTATACACTTGCTAACACTCACAAAATGTACATCAAAAGTGAATCTTGAGGTACACTATGAACTTAACACTACTCTATTACCACATTGATGCAGCTGTTAATAATAGGGGAAACTGAATGTAGGGTGAAGGGGGATTTGTATGAGAACTCTGTACTATATGTTCAATTTTTCTATGAATATAAAACTTTTCTAAACTCTAAAGTTCTTTAATTAAAAAATAGATATCTTACATTGTAAAAACTCATGAAGCTGTACCTTTAAAATAGGTGCAATTTGTTTTATATAATTTACGCTTCAATAATGTTGATTTTTTAAATAACATTATAAAATATAAAATCCTTAAAACTACATTTAACCAAAAAAGAGAGAGATAGAGAGTTGTAACATGACACTGGAAACATGAAAACATTGATGAAAATAATTAAAGGAAATATAGGTATGTGAAGAAATATGTTTATAGATAGGATGACTCAATATTGCTAACAATTGTTAACATGTAAATTATCCTTGGATTGATTTCTATCTCAGTGCAATTGTAACAATCCCAGCATATTTTTTTTTTTTTTAGAAATAGACAAGCTGATTCAAAAGTCTGTGTGGAAATGCAAAAGAATCACAAATGTTTGTATTAGAATATCCAAACAATATTGAGTAATAAAAAAATTGCACACATACACACAGAATTTCAAGACTTAGTATAATATTACTGTAACCAGGACAGAATGACACTGACATATAGACAAATAAGATCAATAGAACAGAAGAAAGAACTCAGAAATAATCTCTTAATTATATGTTCCACTAATTCTTGATAAAGTTGCTAAGGCATTCCGTTGGAAGAATGAAAATCTATTTAGTAAATCATGTTGAAATACTTAGAGCTCTAAATAAAAAATAGATAAACTTCAACCCTACAATACACAAAAATTAATTTGATGGATCATAGACCTTACCACTAAAAATAAAACTCTAAGCTCCTAAAATATAAGAAGACAGTATAATCAGAACTTGGAAGTATGCAGTTTTGTAAAGGAGACAAAACTAGGAAAATTAGCATCCATAGATAAGAGAAAACATTGGCAAGTATATGTCTGATGTAGGATTAGAATCTGGAAGAAATAGATGATATAGATAGAGAGATAGATAATAGATACAGAGATAAATCTCCTACAACTCAGTTAAATAAAAACCCAGATTTCAAAAATGCACACAAGAATTGAATAGTACTCCACAAAAGAAGATAAATGGCCATTAAGTTCATGAATGGTTTAGATATCTTTAGTCATTGTAGAAACTACAACATTCACCAGAGTTTCAAACACCAACAAAATTCTGATAACTCCAAATGTTGATAGATGCATAATAACCAGACCCTTCTTCATTGTTTAGGGAAGTATAAAACATTTTGGAAACACTGTCAGGTTTTTTTTATAAACCTAAACATGTGCCTACCCTATGAGATAACAATTTCACTTATAAATATTTACCTAAAAGACAGAGAAGCATATGGCCATTAAAACACTTTTGCAAGAATGTTTCTAACAGCTTTATGTCTGAGTAGCTGAAAACTGGAAACAGCCCAGGTACTTAATACTAGGAGAAGAGAGAAGTACACTGCTATACATTAATGAAATTGAATATTACTCAGCAAGAAAAAGGAAACAAAGCATGCATTCACATAATACTACTGATGAATCTCAAAAATATTATACTAATGGAAGAAGCTATAGTTAAACAAGTACATACTCTATGATTTTGTTGGTATGAATTTGGAGAATAAGCTGAAACATCATGAATTCTAGTTAATGATAAAGAAGGTGTCTGAGTGCTTAAGGATAAACCACACTGATAGCTATAACTTTGAAATGTTTAAAAAAGATGAATTTATAGATGACTAGTGGACTAGTCAGTTGAATTAATATATGAGAATGCAACCATAACAAAATGTTACTAGTAGAATCTAGGAGGTGAGTGTATGGGTATTTAATGAACAATGTTTTCAACTTTTCAGTATGCTTGAAAATATTCATAATGAAATAATGGGAAAAAATATAGGGAACCAAGAAACGAACCCATGCAAATATGGGCACTTGACTTGAGAATAATGGTTACGTTACAGAGCAATGTCTTTTCAGGGAATGGTACCAGGTCAATTGGATATCATGAAAAGGATATGACCCACAATTCATACTGTACACAGAAAATCAGTTATATGTGTTTTGCGGATCTAAATATGAAATTTAAAACAATCCCCTAGAAAATAGCATAGAAGAGCATCTCTATGATCTCACCATAACTGAAGGTAACGATTTCACGGTGGGTACCTTACTACGCCAGATATCCAAGTCGTTAACCATCAAAAAAAGAAACCTGCAACCACATGGATGAATCTCACACATAAAACATTCAGCAGAAGGAGCCTAGCATGGAAGAATGGACACTGCATGTTTGATATTAGGTATAGAGACGTATTGCTGTAGATACTGATTTCAAAAGGCTTCAAAACTTTCCTACAAGAATGAGGATACATGTCGAATTGGTGAGGTTACAAATAGAACCTCCAACATGTTTCCCATAAAACACGAAATTAAGAAAGTAGTTACTTTTGTGGACGGAAGGGATTGCGTGGGGAGGGCTGAAGTGGGGTACGGGGATTTTGGCAATGTTCTGTATTTGACCTGGATGTTGTTTGCTTATGACTCAGTGAAGTCTGCATATTTGTTCACTTGTCTGCCTGTTGCTAGTTTTTTGTGATAAAGAAAAAAAAGTCTTGAAAGAATAATACTGAAAAAACAGAAAGATGATTTGCGTGCGTTTTTAGAACACCACCTAATTACAACCTCTGAGGGACATTGCTTGGGTTCAAATCTTAGCTTCTCCACTTTTGCTGTGGGGTTTAGGGCAAGTTACTTTAATTTCTTTCAACTTTAATTTCCCATTTGAACAAAGGGGACTCTAATTCTGCCTACATTCTAGTTTGAGCTTTAAATGAGCTAATCCACGTGTAAGTGATTAAAATCATTCTGGCACATGGGGGTAATTAGATGTTAACATGGCCATCTTCTGATCACCCTTGCAGCATCGGAAGTGCAGACGGAGGAGAACAGCCGGGAAAGAAATTTGACTAAAGAAGAAATATGAAAGCTTGTAAGAGCAAGCTCATAGCTTTGTGCTTTATTCTGTGGCAATGTAGCACTTAAAAAATAATAACAGTATTTTGAGATATTATGATGATAATTTTACAGATAAGAAACTGAAACTTATAGGAATTTATTGCCATGCCCCTAATTGCACACCAAGTAAGTGAAGAACGGAAATTGAAATGCTTCAGAAAGCTTAATCTGGCAGTAAGGAATAAAATGGATTAAAAGGGGAAAAACCAGCAGGCAGGAGAGCAAATTGGGACACTTTCAGTCATTCTTCTAAACAAATAAGGATTATGGTTATAGGAATAGAAAATTGGGGATGGGGACACCTGGGTGCTCAGTTGGTTAAGCGGCTGTGTTCGGCTCAGGTCATGATCCCGGTGTCCTGGGATCGAGTCCCACATAGGGCTCCTTGCTCGGCAGGGAGCCTGCTTCTCCCTCTGCCTCTGCCTGCCACTCTGTCTGCCTGTGCTCGCTCTCTCTCCCTCTCTCTCTGATAAATAAATAAATTTAAAAAAATTAAAAAAAAAAAGAAAATTGGGGATGGATGAAAATTAATAGAATTTGCCAAGGGACTGAATGTGCCAGCAAGAGATGAATCAAAAAGGAGTCCCTGCTACTTAGGGCTGGGAGTCTGTGAAAATGGTGGTGCCATCAACAAAAATAGGGATCATAGGAGGAGTCGCAGGTGTACACTGGGAGATGAAAAATGTAATGCAGGCAAAGTATACTCATGGGATCAGTTAGCACACTCACCGTAATAATGAGGTAAGTTTGCAGAAGATTGCATTACGCAAGGCTACGCTTAACAAAGTAACCTCAATGCACCTGCTGCCAAACTCCCAGGGCAGGAGGGGAGGGAAATAGATGTTTCGGGTTGGAGGGCAGTGGGATGACTGAGAAAAAGTGAAACCAAACGTTTGACCCAAGCATTTGGTGAACTTTCTCAAGGTGAACCCCTTGACAGTTTAGACACTCTTTGAAATCCATGCAAAACAAAAGGGGGGATCAAAAGGCTCCTGGCAGGTTGGGAATAAATCCATGGAAATTCTTGCCTGTGATGTGTCCTGTCAGAACTCCCTCAGCCCAGGGCCAGGCTTTCTAGAGCCTGGATTCTGTATAGGGTGGTAAGGACCTGGCTCCCAACCTGCAGGAAAGAAGTTGAAAGATTTGTCCAGGAACAAAGCTGGATTCAAGGGAAGCTGTGAGGCGAGACCAGGTGCAAGGCAATGAGAAAGCTAAATCACCTAGGCAAGAGCAGGCTGGTTGGAAACAGAGACAGAAGTGAAAGAAACAGCATGTGGAGACATTCCATGACGGTATAGGGTTTCAGGCTGGGTCTTTTTATAGGGAGCCTCGGGACTTGGCTATGGCCAGTAGTTTGTTACAGGAACGGAGCCTATTCAGACACAACAAAAATGGGCAGCAAATTCCAGAGTGGCAGACACACTGATGAAGGTGAGAGGCATAAAAACGAAACAAAACAAAACAAAAAAGGAAAAAGGAGTGCAGCCTACATTGTTCTCAAACTACACAGGAACCCAAAGAGCACCTTCTTAATTCTTTTCCCCAACTCCCAACTTGTTATATTCCTTCAAACGGCTTTATAAAACCCGATGCTTTTTAAATTTTTTAAAAGAAAGCCTATCTCAAAATTCTATCTTTTACAAATGACATACTTTTCCACAGAGCTCTTTCTCCAAGATTTGAGAGCTAGCATATGGCTGTGGAGAGGGAAGTTTGGGCTGCCTCTGCCCATATCATGTGTATCTTCTAGATGACGGAGGACTTTTGACTCCCTGGCTGCCAATCTTCCATCTTCATCTGCACCAGATTCACAATGATGAGGAAGAAAGGAAAGCAATTTAATTCTCAATGGTACTTCATATAGCTGCTGTAAAACATCATTTCTGCTTTATACTGAGTAAGCTGTAATAACACAGGAACACTGAAAATTGTCAGTTGGATGGTAAAAATGGTGGAAGGAAAGCTTTACAGAATAAATCTGGGTAATAAGGGAAAAAAACGTATATGCTACAGTGGGTTTTCATCAAGGATTCCAAAAACACCCACTTATCCTCTGCAAAGAACTTGTTACAGCTCATTTTCTATCTGTGTATGTAACTCCATCCTAAGATGAGCATCTGTCAAGCCTGGAAATGATAACATTTATAATATTGTTTTCATTCTTGACTGAACACATAAAAAGCACAAAATCTAGTTAGAAGAATGGCATACGTGCATGTGGTTTTCTCAAAGCCTTTGTCACAGGCTCCCACACATCCTCTTATTTACAGGCTGCTGGTGGCTTTTGCGCACAGGGTTATGACAGAAGCCAAATGAATCGCTGGGATTTCTCTTCAGGTGGCTCCAGGAAAGGCAAGCAAATGAGAGGTGTCACCTAGCTCCATATAATCTTCTTCACATTTTCATTTTTAAGAGTCTCATCATCATCTTATTAGAAGCTGCAGGTTTAGTTTTTCTCAGTCTGGACTTGGGAATCCCAAAGCCTGATTAGTTAAATTTCCCAGTATCCCTGCCAAAGTTCTGTTCTGTGGTGGTTTGACTCCAGTTTGGGTAGGAGGCTGCCAGCTCGGCAGTTCACCCTCTCTAGCTCTAGCTGAGAACTTCAAAGCCATGACCCGTCGCTATTCCTTCACTCCACTCCAAGACCCCACATCCATTATGATTTCTGTATTTGACTTTCAGAGAAAGGTATTCCTCTCCTAAGGCAGGTTGTTCATCCTTGTGTTATAATCCTCTAGAAAGATCTATTTCGAGACAATTTGTTGATTTAGTTGGAAGCAGATGGAGAGAAGAGAGGAAGAACACGGGTAGCCTTCAGAAACATATTCTCACTCCAGAAATGCTCCTTGAAGTCTCTGTCAGTTACAACTTTCCCTCTTTGAGTGTTCTTCCCTAGCACCCGACCTAACATTTGACCCATCATAGTTAGTACGGTGGAGTACTGTTGTCAAAGGGCCTGGTTTTCTAGTTCAAAAAAACTTAACTCCGGATACTGTGTCACTCTAGCTATATGGTTTTGAACACATTGTCTCACTTTTTCTCAGCCTATATCTTCATTTGAAAAATAGTGATTAAAAATACCTACTTGGAAGGATTTTGAGTGAAGGATTTTATGTACGTGAAACACTTCCTTCCGTGCTGCATTAAATAATGGACGCTAAAGATATTATGTTTATTCTATGATGATAGTTATTTAACAATGCCTTGCTGATGTACTCAATAATTATTACCTGAGATCAGAAACATTGGAAGTACGGGAGAAGTCAGGTGCAGGAATGATTCTGTAACTCCTACCTATTCAGCATACACTTAAAAACTGTGGTATTTTTCTTGCTTGGATTTCCTGCAGTGGCTTCTCCAGGGTTCCATTTTACTTTTCTTTGCCATAATTCAGGGCCATGAGGAAAGGATACCAGGAGAGAAAAGCGTTATTCTCCTTCAGAGAAGCAGCTCAAAATCTCTCTCATCCTATTAGGGTCTGTAAACCTGTTTCCTGATAATGATACTCATATGCTTTCCTGTAATACACCCCATACATTCTATATGCCGTTCCGATTTTATCGAGGTAATTTAAAAAGAGTTGTATGTAATCCTCAAAACACTTTTCAGGGCAGCGCTTTGTGTAAACAGTCAGTTATGACTTTTCTTATTTTGTCACTTCATTTTGGGTGGGCTACTTCTTAGAGCAGTGTTTCTCGGTCTTAGTTATACATTAAAATCACTGGAGGAGATTTTTTAAATGCCATGCCTTGGCTGTAACTTAAACAGAAGTATACCAGACCTTGAGAGGTGAGGTACAGGCATGGCTATATTATAAAATCCGCCCCTGACCCCCCATCCTGATGTTGAAGCAGAGTAGAAAATCACTGTTCTAAATGGAAACAAACTGGGTGTTGGACATTAAGGAGGACATATGATATAATGAACACTGGGTATTATATAAGACTGATGAATCAAAGGCCTATACCTCCAAAACCAATAATACATTATATCTTAATTAATGGAATTTAAATTTTAAAATGTTAAAAAAATCAGCATATTTTTTCTGGGCTAACAGCTAACTTAACTAACCAGATTAGCTCAACCAATCACTTTAAGTGAAAGACCTAAATCTGATGATAGAGGCTGACTGGATCCTTTGACTAATGAAAAAGTGAAAATAGCCAAAGCAAGTAGAGGTTATGAGATACTGGACAACCTTATAATAATTACAATAATGAGCAATTGACTACTTTGGTATAATGGAAGAAGCATGGAGTCTGAAGATCTGGATTCAAGTCCCATCTTATATTAAAAAAAAAGATCATATTATAAACACTATTCTATGTTCTGGATACACAGCCATGAATAGGCTATTGAGGTTTTGCACTCATGGAAGTAGCTAGACCAAAAAGAATCATAATAGCTCTCCTTTACCCAAAACCAAAATATTTCAGATTGCGATAAATGAAGCTAAAAAGTAACTAATGAGACATTGGCAAATGGACTAGACAGTGAAAGTAATAAGGGTGTGGAATAGTTACGGTACTCAGAGAGCATCTACTTGAAGATGTGATGTTTGGTTGAAATCCAAATGATGGTGTGAACACAGGCAAACGTCTGGTGAGGTCCCCATGCAAAGAAAAGACTGAGAGTACAAAGGGCTAAAATAAGCTATAAGTGTTAAAGTTACAGAAAAAAGGATACCATATAGCTGCAAGATATGGAGGGTGTATGGGAGACAAAGGATTTCAGCATATCTCATTCCCTACAGTCCCCACCTGATCTCCTTTAAGCATTTCCCAAATGTCACCCCAATCAGGGACAGAGGTAGAGAGGCTTTTTTTGACCAGCCTATTTTAAGCAAACATTCAGTGATACACACACACACACACACACACACACACACACATCCTCTTCCCCTTTAGGTTCCTTTCCAACCAATATGTCAGTTCCACATGAGCAAATACATGATGGATCCTTTGGAGCATATGATAGGTGAATAATATTTTTTAAGTGAATGAGTGACAGAGACAGAGGCAGAAATCAGATAAGACATGGATATTCAGCTCATGGTAAGGAATTTGGATGTCACTGGAGCATACTAAGCAAGGGCGTGCTGCTGTCTAAAGCAAAACTTTAAAACATTCCTCTGGTTTCAGTGGAGGGAAGTGGTCAAAATGGAGATAGGAGTAGAAGCAGAGAGAAGTTAAGACCTGTTGCAGTCCAGATGAGAGCAATGATGTCCCAGGAAGTAGAGAGCAGATGTGAGGATTGAGCTAGCAGTTAGGCTATTTAGGTATTGGTGAAGTTCAAAATGTGTAGCAGACATGCAAGAGGAAAAGTTGTATAAATAGATAAAGGTCAGTGAAGAATTGGGGGCTTGAAACATAAATGTGGGCTGTATTATCTTAAGGGAAGTATGTAAGTTATGGGACTCGTGAAATCATCCAGGGAGAGAATTTAGGTAGAGTACTAAAGAGGGTCCAGTACCAAGACCTGGCAGAACTCCATCATTTGGAGGTAGGTGAGGAGGAGAAAGAGCCAGCCACACTGAGAAGGAATTGTTGTTGGGGTAGAGAAAAATCAGAAGAATCTGGAATTACTAGAATGATTTAAAAATGTTTTAAGAATAAGGGCGTGCTCAGCTGTGTTGAATAATGCTGGAAGAAGAAATAAGATGAGGGTGGAGAACTGACCAATGGCTTTACAAGATGTTGACTTGGGGCCATCATAATCAGATCTAACTGAGAGGAACCACCTGAATAAAGTGTACTGAAGAGAGAATGAGGAGGTAGCTACTGGACTCTGAGGGAAAACAAAAATGGACTTCTTAGCTGAATAATTCTGAGAAAGATTCTGAGGCTCAGTTTCCTCCTTTCTGAATTGGAAGTAACAATATAGCAGGTGCTCTACTGAGTCACATAGTGAAAGTTTCTCTCTGCAGACTTAACATAGATAAAAAATGTTTACTATCATTGTTGTCACTATTCTGTGGTGGAGGAATACTGTCATTCAGATGACATAATAAATTGAGACAATCCAGAATAAAACAGATGGTATACTTGACATTGTATTATTCTTTTAAAAATACCTTTAGTCACATTTTAAAATGAATAACCAGTGGTTAGATATTTCCTTCTTTCTTTATGTCTATCTTTAATAAATCATTATTTACCTTAGTCATCCCAACCATCTGAGAGCTGGTAGGCTCTGGTAGGCTTCAATGAGCTGCTTCTCCTCCTCTAAAATGTCATGTGAGATGAGGTGCTTCCAGGTCACAACAAAAAAAGAAAATATCATTCTCCAAAACTCCCCGACTCTTTGTGTGAGCAGTGTGACATGATAACTAATGAACAAAGTATTGGTTGTGAGAAATGGCTCTGATGTCTTTTTCTAGGGAGGTGGAGATTTTCCAGAGCAGTGGCTCCCTCCTTTGGCTACACATTGCTATTACCTGGGGAGTTTTGGCAAATACTATTGCTTGGGTCTCACTCCCAGAAATTCTGGTTTAATTGGCCCGTGGTGCAGCCTGGACACTAGAATTTTTAAAAGCTCCCCATTGATTCTAATGTGCAGTCAAAGCCGAGAGTCACTGGCAGAGTGACTCTCAGAGAGCGAATTACAAGCACAAAGCAGCCCAAAGAGGACCTTCTCCTATCAAGGCAATGCAATCAAGCCTTAGCTCAGGCTCTTTTGGCCTTGACTTTGTTGCCCTACATTGTGTCATTTCTTTTTTACAGAGCACTAAATTCTGTTACTCCTTAAAGGCAATAGTAACTGAAAAAGAATGATTAAAGGAATGATCAATGCATTGCATTTATAGAAAAAAAGGGAAAGAAAAATCCAAAGTTGGCTTTTAATATAACTATTCCCTTCGCCAGGCAAGTAATAACAGCTCAAGGGAGAATGGACAAAACTCTACACTGAGAGCTTTAACTTATTAATGTGAAAGTTATTTCCTTAAATTCTCCAGTGGTGATTTTTAAAGCACCTTTTTCATTCACTTTACCAGAGGCTGCTCGTATTTAATCCAGGGTTACAGTGCTTTCAACATTTAATTCAAAAAGGGAGTACATTTTTGAAATTTTCTCTAATTATATTCCCTTCACTAAACATGTGAAAGTATGTCCAGCACACTAATTTCCACAAGTAATGGAACATTTTTTTTCAACTCTAATAGGGTTAAGGCTTTCTAGCTAAGTTTTCCACTGTGCTTGAATTTTTAGTTAATATAATGGATCAAAAAAAATCAATGTGTTTTCAATTTATATTTATATGCATCATTAGACTTTTTGGTTTAAAATATGAGTAAAGAAGACTTTGGAAAATATATAAAGTCTCAATGTTTTGAACCATTTGAGGATGTGATAGCCTAAATTAATAAAATGTCTAAAGTACAGACTGATTTAAAGGAAATACAGTCAGACATCCAAAATCATCTAGTGCCTGGCTAAAATGAATAGATACAGTTAATCTCAGCTAATATTTACATAGTGCTAATTATACTCTCTGCACATATAATGATTATACAAGCACTAATAAGTAAAATCCTTGTATGTATCCTATGAGGTAAGTACTTGTATGTCCACTTCACAAATGAGAAAACAGAGGGACAGAGGATGAATAATATACCCCAATTCCCTCTGAATCTACTAAGATTCAGAGCTGGGATTTCTACTGAGGCTGTCTGGCTAGAACGTCCACATCTTGACCACTGTTTTATTTGATGTTAAAGAGTACATACTGCATAGAAGCAATCACATACCCACTCACTAGCTAAGGTTCACTCCGCACAAAATGCAGTCTTCTCTACTATAAAAGATGGGGATTATCTGAGCCACATTTTTACCTCATTGTATGCTTGGCAAAAGTTCACAGTAATAAAACAGATGCATCATGCAGGGATACTGGCTGCCAACTTTAGGCTGAGTGCTCTATGATGGCAGTATCTTGAAGCTGTCATCAAATATACTCAAGTCCTTAATTTTACACATATGAAAGCTCAGTTGTGTTCATGCATTCAGAGCATATCAAGCAATTGGAGACTGATTTATTAAATAAAGTTCCAGAATGACAACGTATTCATCATATATTAGTAGCTATATTTACCTTTTGAAAGATTGCAATATTCATGTCTTCTGCTTAGGGAATTTTCAATACTCCTTGGAAACTAAATCCAGCTTATGAAGTTTCTTGTTGAACATAGACTCAATGAAGAGAAAACTAAATGCTACTTTCCAAAATAAGAATCTTTTAAAATGTAATACAAATCATTTTTACTCTAGAGAAATGGAATATACCAAAATACACCTCACAAAAATGCTACCACCCAAAAGGGTTACTGTAAACATTTTAAGACATTTTTTCTATACTATTCAATGATATCACATATTTTAAAGAAGTCTATAAGGTGATTTTTACCTGATAATATAATTAAATATGCTCAGTAGAAGTAATTAGAAGCAAATTAGATAATTTACATATATAATTATATAGCTATATATAATTATAGTTACATATTATAATTACATAACTTTGTCTATAAAAGTAGTGCAAAAAGTAGCACATGCTGGGGTGCCTGGGTGGCTCAGTTGTTAAGCTTCTGCCTTCTGCTCAGGTCATGATCTCAGGGTCCTGGGATCAAGCCCTGTATTGGGCTCTCTGCTCAGTGGAGAGCCTGCTTTTCCCTCTCCCACTCCCCCAGCTTGTGTTTCCTCTCTTGCTGTGTCTCTCTCTGTCAGATAAATAAAAATAAAATCTTTGAAAAAAATTAGCACATGCTCATTATTTAAAAAATAGAAACTTCAGAGAAATATAAAGAACATAAAAATTCCTTATAACTCTAAAACTTGGATTTGGACCACAAGTATTGATTGTACACCTACTATGCTTTTAGCATTGGGCAGCCAGCAGTGCAGAAGGCACTCACAAAGATGTCAGAAAAATGAATTTTCAATTAGCATATAGCATAATGTGCTATTATGATGTAATCGTAGAATATATGTGAGCACAGAAGAAGGGAGCCTAACTCAGAATACTTTCTGATTCAGCAAAATCCAAGCTCAGACCCAAAGATAAAACAGAAATTGATAGAGAAAAACTTAACTTATTTAAACACATTTAGGCAGATACATTGCAAACAATCTGGCAGTTTCTCAATAGGTTAAAGAATTCTTATGTGACCAGCAATTCCATTCCTAGGTACAGTCCTAAAGGGGAAAAAAAAAATGTCCATGCAAAAACTTGCACATGAATGTTCATCAGCAGTATTACTCACAGAAGCCAAAAAGTGGAAAACCCCAAATGCTGATCAACCGGTGAGTGGAAAGACAGTGGCATATCTGTACAATAGAATACTATTTTCCTGTAGAAATTAATCAAGTACTAACGTGCTATAGTATGGATGCACATGGAAGGCATTATAATAAGTGAAAGAAGCCAGTTACAAGTGGCCACATATTACATGACTACCATTTATATAATAAAGTGTCTAGAATCTACAGAGACAGAGAATAGATTGATTAGTCATTGTCTAGGGCTGGAGGGGATGAAGGTGGGGATATAAATATACTTAAAAGGAGGCTTCATTGTTAAATATACCTCATCTACTATAGGATTTCTCTTTTCCCAATTTGACAGTCCTCCAAAAAATCCTATGAGAGGCATATTGGAAGAGCTTGGATAGGTAAACTACTTTTCTGTGGTCCACCATTTATAACTAATAACGGGCAGTTGGAACTCAGAACTTGATTTCACAGAGTTTTCTCCTGAATTCTTTGCAGCTGACCTGAAGAACATCATTACTTAGTACAAAGAATATAGTGATGTGGTGTTTCACATATAATTTTTGACTTTTATGTTACTTTACTGTTTGTTTTAGATAGTGGAGCTGAGAGAATGGAAAGATTGTGATTATAGTAATATGTTTTAGATAGTGGAGCTGAGAGAATGAAGATGGTGATTATAGTAATACTAGGCACACGGGGGATGGCAGAGGACCATTTGCACTGTACCGGCATGTGGAGGCGAGGCCGACCAGCCAGTGAAGGGAGTTTGTTTCACCCAGAGGGACTGTCTTAGGCTATGCTTGTCATGAGAGAGAAGAGGTCAGGTGGCTAAGAGAAGTTGCTTTAAAGAATATTCCAAGTGGTATTACTTGGGCATATCATTTCTGTTTCTGTTATGTATTCTTGGTCTTTCCTGAGAGGTTACTATAGAGGAAGAAAATTAATTTTTCCTATATGCTTCCAAGTTCTTAGCTGAAATCTTCATGTAACTAAAGGACAGATTATAGGAGAAAAATAAACACAATTATGTACATACCCACAGGAGCCCCAGATTCAAAGAAGTGATCAGAACAGGGAGCTCTTGTGCCTGTTAGACAAAGAAACAATAAATTTGTGAGAAATTGACAAGGCAAAGGGATGTGGGCTAGGGGGAGTAAATTGGAGGAGTAAAAAGGTTTGCTAAATTTCTAGTTCCCAGTGATAAGGATGCCTTCTTCCCACCCACTACCGGGAGGGAGCCTTTCACATGGGAGATGTATCTCCCTGCTTTCAGGGGAAGCAAGGAGGATCAGACTATCTTTGTTTCACTAGCTGTTTTTCAAGTACCTTTATTCAAAGTAACCAGTATGCCAAAGTGGCATATTTTGGGTTGACATAGATTGAACCCCCACACTATAAACTCAAATCTTCCCTATGAAAAAAAAAAAAAAAAGCCATGCTTAAGCCTCCTTTCCTTTCTTGTTGCCTTATCATTTCTTTTCACAACATCATCTTCAAAATAATTATTCACTCCCTCACCTCCCATGAGTGAAAATAAAGGAAACTTCATTTCAAATGGAGTTGGGAAGCCCTGACAGGGAGCTCTCCCGCAGGGACCACGGTCTGCAACTTGCATAACCAGCAGGAAGAAGGAAGATAAGAATTATTTCCACAAGGAAGGGAACTTTCACATAGGAAATTATCTCCTGCTTTTAAGAAAAGCAAGGAAGATCTCCCCCTGCCTCAGCAACAACGCACTAACAATTGTTTGCAGCCAGTGAGAGACTGCCACAGCCTCGAACTCTTATTCTCCAATAAACTTTGGTTCCCAACAGCCCTCCCCAATCTCCTGCTAAAACCTGATAAAAGCTGACCTTCCCTTTGTCTCTTCAGATCTGACTAGGGTTGGCCACAGTTGGCTTGTCTCGAACTGCGATTCCTCTGCTGGTCCCAAAGAAACTCATTTTTTTACTTAAATAACATTGCTTTTTGCTCTGTTTAAAGTTAACACATGTATCAGTACCGTGAAGCCTCTGGCAGTTAGCACCACTCCACTGAATCGCAAAGAGCACTGCCAACAGCTGCCTAATTGCCAAATCCATCGTTGTAGCCTCAGTCCACCTCTTAATTGGATTCTGGCAATAAACTGCTGACCACTCCATTCATCTCCCACCACTCTCTGCTTGACTCGAGAATCATCCCCTTGTCTCGTTCCACAGAGCTGGCAGGCCCTCTCAGTCTTTTTCTCTGTCTTTACTTCTTAAAAGTTTACATTTCCTAGGCCACTATCTTCAACCTTATCTCATACCTTGAAAAGGCTACTCTGTCTCAAACTTGGCTCACTGGAGCACCTAGAATATGAGAATCGTGGGGTGAACGGTGAGCAAGCAGCATAGCTCTCGGAGCTTCACTCCAAACCTGCCCAGAGGCGATCGATCACCTGGTAAATACCCACTTTTTTTTTTTTTTAAAGACCTGGATGATGTCATAGTTGGCCTTTTCTGTGAAGGCTTTCAGACCACTCCTCTCTCTCTAGGACTGCGTTGTTGATTATTACGATGTAATAGACACTAGCCACTTGCATTTAATTAATTAAAATTGAATTTAAAATTCAGTTTCTCATTTCAAGTGCACCAACCATATTTCAAAGGATGAAGAGCCATGAATGGCTAGTGGCTACCACATTCAATAGTGTGGATACAGGATGTTTCCTCATTACTGCAGAAATTACTAGTGAGCAAGGCTGCTCTGGTGTTTGGATTTTTTTTTTAAGATTTTATTTGACGCAGGGAGATTGGGAATACAAGCAAGGGGACTGGGAGAGAAAGAAATAGGATTTCCACTAAGCAGGGAGCCCCATGCAGGGCTTGATCCCAGGACCCTGTGATTATGAACTGAGCTGAAAGCAGACGCTTAACTGACTGAGCCACCCAGGTGTGCTAGTGTTTGAACCGACTACTTGTTTTGGGCTTTTTCTGTCATCAGTACCTACTTTTATTATATTGCAGACAACACTTTATGCTCTTTTTATTCATGAACTCATCAAAATACGTGTATCCTCATTCTACTCCGTGCCAAGTACCATGGTGATTGCTGGAGATAGACAAAGAAGTCCTGTCCAAACATATCAAGGTATTTTTCTCAACTGGAACATGGTTTAAAACAAGATAAATTCTTAATGAATTCACTTTAATGAGCATAGAACAGATAAGCATGTGTAAACATGAATTATGTCTTTCCACTATTAATCTAAAAATCAATCATTAAATTCATAGCTATAAATTCAAAATGGAAATGGCCATTAGTGATTTGAAAGTTGTCTTATTCATTTTGTCAGTGAGAAATATGCTTTTAATGTATTAGTGACCAAAGTACTTGCCTCTAACTTGCCTTCAAAACTAGACCCACTAGTGATATTATATCTTCTTATATAATAGTGTGAGTCTACTTAAGTAATGTAGTAACTGAGTTGCTACTGATGTTACACTGGAATTCCAAATTTTAAATATTAATTAGAAATCAAAGTTCGGGGGCGCCTGGGTGGCTCAGTGGGTTAAAGCCTCTGCCTTCAGCTCAGGTCATGATCCCAGGCTCCTGGGATCGAGCCCCGCATCGGGCTCTCTGCTCATCGGGGAGCCTGCTTCCTCCTCTCTCTCTGCCTGTCTCTCTGCCTACTTGTGATCTCTGTCTGTCAAGTAAATGAATAAAATCTTAAAAAAAAAAATAAAAAAAAGAAATCAAAGTTCGGCCACATCCAGTAGGTTTCACTATTCTAAAACCAAATTAATCATGTGTCTCCATCATTCCTAATATAAAGAATAATCTTCCCCCAACAGTCCCTTAATTATTTTAAATCATTGTGATGTCACAATTTAAAGCTCTTACCATAATTAGATCCTAAAAGCTTCTTTGGCCTCACATAAAATATATACAAAGGCATATAAAATATGAAGAAAAACTATATTTTGTCAATAACTAAAGTTTCCAGTTTATGTAATTTTTTAGAAAGAATTATACTGAGAGATTATGGTTTGCATAATCCTATAAATTAGTGCTTAAAGTGTGGCCCCCACCCCAGCAGCAGCATCTAGGAACTTGTTTGAAATGCCAATTTTTGCCCATTCCTCCAGACTGGTTGAATGGGAAACTCTGGGGTAAGGCCCAGCCAAATGTATTTTAGTAGACTCTCCAAGTGATTGAGTGCATCCTGAAGTTTGAAAAAGATTCCCTAAAAGAAGGCACAGCAAATAATCTGATTGAAATGTTACAAATAAAAAGGTAAAAACACAAGGAAAACAGGAATACAGATTAGTATAGCCCATATGCTAGATGTACCAGACTGGAAGTTGAAATATTAAATCAATTTCTTCATATTACTGATCAAATTGAGAGCACAGTTATAGCAAGCAGACTGGGCATACACTCAAAACTCAGGAGCCACAACACAACAACTATATACCATGGACATTTCACTCTATAGAGGAAATTCCACTGAAAGAAATACAGCTAAAGAAAGACTGACATGTTTTCTAATTTAGTCCTGATCCAAAATAAATGTTATTGATTTCAATCCACAATTTTAGTGCTCTTTTAGTACCTTTTAAAAAATCCATTATTGATATTTCATAGAATTTTTATGGTTAAGGGGATATATAAAGTATTTGAAATTTTGAACATTAAACATACATTATTTTCTTATTTATAAGAATAGTAACTAATTATTTTGCTGAGTAATTTTCATTTGTCTTTCAGATCTATGCTTTAAGCTTCTTTGTCTTGCTCTCTGTCCCTGGAGGCTGACTTACATGGCGGCGATAAGGCTCTCCTACTTCTTAGGGGTATTGCCAAAGGGACTCATCAGCAAGAAAACAGAGAGGCAGAGGAGAGAATGCCAGAATGTCATTCCCTGCCCTCTTCTTACGCCCTCTAGGCCTGGTTGCTTCCTTCAGCCAAAGGCTACAACTATTTTAACATGGCGCTGCCCACATGACTCCCTTCTACAAGATTCCAATAACCTGCTCCCCACCTAGATGTGTGCACAGTGCTACTTGCCCCCAAGAACTTCACTGTCATATGTTATTTTTTTCTAAATCCTGCCTATACTTTTGTAAATATTATTTTATTAAACTGTAATCAAATTATGCAATTTAAGTGTGGTAACTAGTTCCTACATAGAGTCTAGTTGGTATAGTTACTCTTGATCACAACAGTAATGATTTACAGATAACTATTATGAGGGCAAACAAATGGAAATAATTGCATGCGATATTCTGTTGGGTGTTGTATAAGTTATGGAGGAAGATTCAAAACACTCCCATGGAATTTGATTGGAGAAGGGCTTAGAAAGTGGAGAAGGGCTTAGAAAGTGGTTGACTAGAGGGAAAATAGAGAATAATGTGAAGTTCTATTCAGAACTGATCAAAGAAGATTTCATTCTATGCTTATTATGTGCCATGCATGGTGCAGTTGTGGCATTGTGAGCATACCATGATGAAGCTGGACATGGTCCCATCCCGAAGGACGAAGTATGGAGGCGAGGTCTCTGACAGGAGAACATGGTCAAAATCTCAGGGTTGGTGAGATGAGAAAGAAAAGGAGAGCCCATTCCAGTAATTAAGTAAATTTATTGTGCTCGATAAGTTTGATAGAGTACAAAGTCAGAAAACATGAGATATAATGCTAGCTTGCATCAATATTTACATTACCACTCACCAAAGAAGGGTACAATATGAGAGTACACCCAGGGAGAAAGACTTTGATAAGCATGGGAAGTAAGGGATATTAGAATCTGTTTTCAACCATGCTACCTGCCTTTCATCTTCAAATTTTGAAAGTCAAATTTTAAGAAGTCCATAGCTCCAACAGATGGAAAGAGATAATGATCTAACCTAGAAAAAAAAAAAGCTCTTATTTTCTCTAATTTATTAAAAATTTCTTTAGACTCTAGAATTTTCTGGATACATTCTGGTAGCAGATTTGATTTCCTGAGTAATGAATTCGAATGTTTAAATAATACGCCACTTATTTGTATGTTTCATTTTAAAAAAATGGTATGGAATTACAATTTTATGTATTTGATACATATGAGTCACAAAAAAGGTTTTTTTTAATTGAGTTCATACTTTAGACTAAGAAAATATAGAAAATATACAAATGATTGATATTTTTAAGACATCCATAACTTTAACAACCATAAATTAAAAATTCACCTTTTAAAAAATTTTGAAATTTAACACAGAATTAAGATCATGCCTCAAGAATGGAGAAAATGTATTAATATATTTATATAGAGTATCTAACTCTATGGCAGTTGGAAAAATCTAGTGAATTTACACATACTTGGTGAAATGTTGATGGAAGGTCCAACAGAATCTGTTTTATTTGGAGCTGAGGAAAATTCCAGAGAATAATACATCTATGACATAGCTGGGGTTACATGTGTGGTCTAAGCAGTCTCTAGGAAGACTATTCTGCTTCTGATACTAGAAATTGAGGTCTGCTGGGTAGGCCATCAGGAAAGAATGATCACAAATAGACCAAAATCTCAGCAACATGGGCTGGAATCCCCACAAAGATGGACTAAACCCCCTGTTTTTGTTGTTGTTGTTTGTTTGTTTGTTTCCTTTTTAAAGATTGTATTTATTTATTTATTTATTATTTTTTTTTTAATGGGTGGGGGAGGAGCAGAGGGAGAGAGAAAGAGAATCCCAAGCATACTCTGTGCTGAGCACAGAGCCTGACATGGGGCTGATCCCACAACCCTGAGATCACGACCTGAGCTGAAATCAAGAGTCTGATGCTTAACCAACTGAGCCACCCAAGTGACCCCCAAACACTTGTGTCCTTTTTCTTGTCTCTGTCATCAGTGACTGGACATCTGCTGGATATCCAACAGATGCTGGGACCCTTTATGATAGAAGTAAGCAAATACCTTGCCCAGTAGTCAGAGAAACTGAAGAAAAAATTCAGGGAAGACAGAGCAACTAGTATTTCATTGGCTAGCTCCCTCTGGACAGCAGAGAATGTCTCCAGCAGCCTATGCTAACAGGAAGCACAGGAGGAACAGAATTTCGGGAAATGCAGTTCAGTCTGGCAAGTTGACACATTGTAAAGCCATCACATGATCCCAGAGTTATGGGAAGAGTACCATGTATCTACTTCTCAGTTTTAAAGTTTTCATTTTCCCTTGAAACTGATTTATGTGTGTATATATAAGGTAGAAATCCTATATTTTTCCCATGAGAATACAGTTTTAACAACCTCCTTTATCATTTTTCCCTAAATGAGCTATAATTAGTGTCATATACCAAGTTGTAATAATATTATAGTTGGTAACTTGGTATATGACAGTTATGTATATATTCTTTATTTTTGTTCCTTTCTTCCTATTCTCTCCCTCTGTGTCAATGGCATAATAAATAATGTCTAAATTAGTTTATATTTTAATAAATGTGGTTAAGATATATGAAGAAAAACTACATGGTAATGAAAATGCTTAAACTAAAGTAAAAGGTAAAGAAATTAATACTGAAAAATAAATATTGAACAAAATAAACAATGTTGAAAGGGCAAAAGCAAAGAGAAGTGTATATATTGTGATGACATTTATATGACATTTACACCCTACAAAATTGAATGATGCTTAATGATATATATGAAAATATAAATGAATGCATTTATTTATTTACTTATTTATTCTATCTATCATCTATCTATCTATCATCCATTTTGTTTTGAGAGAGAACACACAAGCCATTTGGGGGGTGGAGAGCAAAGGGAGAGGAAGACAGAGAATCTATTGCAGCCTCCATGCCCAGCGTGGACCAAACTCTAGGCTTGACCTCACCGCCCTGAGATCATGACCTGAGCTGAATTCAAGTGTCAGAGGCTTAATTGGCTGAGCCATCCAGGCACCTCTAATTAATGCATTTAGATGATATGGTGAAATAATGGGATGTTATAGGAGTAGGTTACACAGGGATCTTCAAATATATTAGTATTTTTTTTTAACTTGCTGGGTGTTAGGTATACAGAGATTATAATGTCTTTTCTATTTTGGGGGGGGGGTTTGACCATATTAAAATAATATGTTCCTAGTCCCAAAATGGCACTCAAAATAGGTCCTTTGGAGTGGTCCCTAGCAATGTTCTGTACTAAGGGCTTTGCTCTGGAGGAGCTTTGGGAGAGACAGAGCCGCCACGCAGGGCATCAAGGTAAAGCTGCACATCATTAATGAGTCACAACAGCCCTGATGCTTAGCTCTATGACCCTGGGGAACAAGCAAAAGTTTTGGAGTACGTGTGAGACTTACAAATATTTGTAATGTTAATATGGGGATTTGCAGAAGACTAGACATTTTCTGTGAGTAAGTAGGTTTACAACATAGGATAATTAAGGTTATATCCAATTTCTTTCATATTTATTCTCAGATGTTTCATAGTAGCCATGAAGAACCATGAAACTAAAATTTAAGTTTTGTTTAGTTTTAAATGACAACAAAATGCTGATTGATAACAGGTTAACAGATGGAACAGTAAATATTTCTTTGGTATTGAATTTTCTAGGCTATTTTAATTCTGTTAATATAATTAATAATACCCAAGATTTCCACTTACTTTGAAATAGTCTGCCTTGGTGAAGATATAAAAAATAAATGTAATGAGACATTGACATTCAAATAGAATGTACTTATCATCTAGTCTGCATACAAAATAGCAATCAGTCATTCAGTAGAGAAAATGGAATATGGTGTTTCTAAAAAGAATCCGTGGACAGTATTTTAAAAGTAGAAAGATAGAAGAATTTAAGGTCCTCTCATTTGAACATCAAAGGATTTACCCCTAAGGTTTACAGGACGGAATGCAGGCAATGTCTTCATCCTTTTTATCGTCACATATCATAGTTGCCTTCAGAACCCTTTTGAAGGACTGACAGTTCTACTCAGGTGCAATAGCCCCCATCCAGAAGCCAAGGTTTGCACTAGGGATAAAATAACTTTTGAGTTCCCATTACAAAGCAAAACCTTTTCTACCCCAAGTTGTTTATTAAAGATAAAAATGCATAGACATATTATACTTAATAGGAGGTACTAGGGAGGATTTGAGAACATTTTATTAATCTGGGACAAATATAAATGTGTGTCTTTTTTTTCTAAAGTCAAATGAATAAGCATTTATTTAAGATTATCTCCTATCACATTTTATTTTGCTGACTTTGGAGTTTAATAATATTCTCCTTCATTTGCTCAAAAGCCCTAATTCTATGGAAACCACACATGCATGCATACTCGTGTCCAGATATATACACGTTTTCTTGAGGAGAAAACTTTTGCATAGATCTTACACAGTTTATCTTGGTACTAGAAATAGGTTTCTGTCATTTATTAAGTACTGTTATGGAAAAAAGTGAAATTCTTTCCAGTTCTGCATTATGTTTTTATATGGCATGTATATTTTCTCTAAATTTTGTTACTATGAGCAAGTTTTCTATAAAAACGTGTTATCCTGAGTTGGCAGACAAAACAAACGTCTCTTCTTAAGCTCTACCTGGGAAGCTAGGAGATAGTAAATGAGGTTGTCAAACACTATCTAAAAATCCAATAAGTCATCGGAAGGAAGTCGTGTGCGTGTGTGTGTGTGTGTGTGTGTGTGTGTGTAGGCGGGGCACAGGTAATATTAACTTGACTGGATGAAAGTGTATCTCTCCAGAAGTATTGTCGAGTATGTGTACTGTGCAAACCTGGCACTTCGTCTGTTATTTTAGTTTAAAAAAACTATTTTCAAAATGAGGAAATGTACTTAGCTACAAAAGGAAAAGAAATCACTCTAGGCCTTTGATAGATCATGATTCATGTATCCTCTCTTTATTTCTCCCCTTCTCACCTGCCCACGGCATCCATGGAATATTCTAGAAAGCTCTGACACTGTAGCAATTTTACTTTTCCCAAAAAAAGGTACCCCCCAAAATCTCAAAATGTTGCTATCACAGTTTAATAGCTGCCTCTGAGATTAATGGGCAGTTAGTTTGCAGAGACCATCAGAGACTGGAAAACTACTCCTTCTCCAAAGAAGAAACTATACAGAGAGACCGTGAAATGTTTTGACAATTTTATGCCATGTTCCCAATCATGAAGAGGTAAGCTTGAGGGTACAATCCTAGTTTGCGTTTCTCCTTTGTATCCATTTCCCGCTTGTTATTCACCTAACAAACATATACTGAGGATTAGAGGTGAATGACTCATGGGAGAGAACATGTCAAGGAAAGAGCACACATTTGGAAGGAGATGACCCTAAGTTTATACAACAGCCACTCATCTACCAGGGCAGGGCCATACTGAACCTCAGTTTTCTCGTTTGAATAATGGGGATGATACGCAGACATCTCAAGGTGGTATGGTTGTGCTATCAGGTATAAGGTTGCAATTAAAAAAAAGAAAAAGAACGAGAGAAAGGGAAGTTGGAATCAAATGGGGAATGTGCTCTGCTGAAGAGTTCGGGTTTTGTTCTTTAGGCAATGGCGGTGGCTGAAGAATTGCAAAGACACTGGCATCCATATCCACTTTGAAATGAGTTGGCAGGTTGGCAGGTGAGGAAGTAAATCAACATACTCTCAAAGCGCCGCACGAAGCGTTACAAAAACAAGCATCTGCGTAGAAGTTAGATTACCCAATATTGTTTTAAGAATCTTTGCCACTGCTGCACTTCATTATGGGAACGGTTTTCAAACTTATTTTTTCCCACACAGAACCCTCTCTTTAGATGAAATCGTAGCCAGGAGCATAAACAAATAAAACAGATAAAAGCAGAGAGATTCCATTGAAGATGAATAAATCAAAGGGCTCTTCACCAGCAAAGTACTAAATATTCTCTTCATCCTACAAATTTACATAGTACTCATTGTCTACATCTCTCACCTCCTGCCAAATTACACACTCCCTTGAATTCTATTTTTATGTGACTCTACAGTATTCCTTTACGAAATCATGAGCTCTCTGTAACAGGGATCACAACTCTCAAGGCGTTATACCCTCTTCGACACATCCAATAATGTCTTTCACATAGTAGGTGTTTCTTACTATCTGTGTATTTCTTTTTTTTTTTTTTAAGATCTTATTTATTTGAGAGAGAGAGCACAAGCAGGGGGAGGGTCAGAGGGAGAAGCAGACTCCCTGCTAAGCAGGGAGCCTGATGTGGGACTCAAACCTGGGACTCTAGGATCATGACCTGAGCTAAAGGCAGTCGCTTAACCAACTGAGCCACACAGGTGCACCTATCTATGTTTCTGAGTTAATTTAACATGATGGTAAATGTGTAGGTTTACAAATGAAAATCCATTTTCATTTTTCTCTACATTCTGAGGATGCAATTCCTTAGGTTTCTTAGATCTACACAGTTTAAAAAAAAGTGATATGTGTCAAAAACATGTATCAGAAAAGTGACATATGTATAAATTTATCAAATTAATTTCTCAGGAAACTAACAGATAACATCATTCTTGATAATGCTTTAGATAAAATGTGGGTACATAAAATATATGATAGTTGTTCCTTTTGGATTGTGGCTCAGATAAAATTGTTTTTACTTACTGAACTAGCTTAGTTTTCACTAGAGGTAAAGCTGACTTACTGTCAAATCAAACCAATTTGCAGTTCTCTGAAGGGGCTGGTACAACTGGCTTAGCACAAATAATCAGGGATTGAACTGAGAGGGTGGAAATGAGGGTAAAAAGGAAGAGGAAACTCCAAGAGTTGTTTTTTCCTTGTTCTTAGCTCTGTATTGAGCTATGCTTGTACTACAGACACACAAAAAAGTAGATGCACATATTCAGATGGAAAATTTTCTGCAATTGTCACAAGCCTTTCTATGCATTCAATTTTGTTAAACATTATTTTAACACTGTCGGCAAAATATATATGTGTGTTTGTGTGTGTGTGTGTGTGTGTGTGTGTGTGTATAGTGCTTGTTTGAATTAAAATAGATCTCACTGATAATGAATAACAGGAATATCATAAATCCATTCTGAATTTTAAACAATATCCCACAGAGGAACACACCCATGCACATACACTCCTAGCTTGCCTATACGAAGGTGGAGGAATAATCAAATACATGTCATCTGTATTTCATTTATCTTACATGCTCTTCCTAAGTAGAATTTTACAAAGCTTTCCAAATAATTGGATGATATAAGTTGGCATACTTTTTCAAGTATCTTTTGAAAAGTTTCACTGAAAAAGTGATACCAATTACAATTATTCTATCACATTTCATACTTTGTTTACACAAGTTAGCATCTTACCTGTACTCTAGTCCATTGAGAAATGCTAATCGTAATCTCTTGAGCCATAACTTTCTCAACTGTTTTCAGTATTTATAGGAGCATTCAGTAATCTCTGTAGTGACATTGTTAGCGCACGTCTTGTCTTCAGGAAGGGATTACAGTGACACCTACTGCCCTTTCAATGAGCTAGAGACCATAAACATGATGTGTATATCTTGAACTTAAAATATGTTTATTTCTTGGGGCACCTGGATGGCTCAGTTGGTTAAGCATCTGACTCCTGATTTCAGCTGAGGTCAAGATCTCGGGGTAGTGGGATGGAGCCGTGCGTTGGGCTCCGCACTCAATAGGGAGTCTGTTTGAGATTCTTTCTCTCCCTTTCCTTCTGCACACCCCCAAATAAATAAATACATTTTTAAAATAAATAAATTAATTAAACATATTTATTCCTTTTAAAAAATATTTTAAATATTCCCTTCTAGTTTGTTTTTTTTTTAAGATTTTGTTAATTTATTTGACAGGCAGAGATCACAAGTAGGCAGAGAGGCAGGCAGAGAGAGAGAAGGAAGCAAGCTCCCCGCTGAGCAGAGAGGCCGATGAGGGCTTGATCCCAGGACCCTGGCATCATGACCTGAGCAGAAGGCAGACGTTTAAGTGTCTGAGTAAACCAGGCACCCCTAGAACCTACTTTATATTAGGCCTTAGAGAGTATGTGGTAATAAAGCCTACAAAGTCCTTATTCTCCTGGAGTTCACATTTTAATAAGAAAGGTAGACCAAAAAAAAAAAAAAAAAGGGTAAATGCATAATAATGTGAGTCCTGCTAAGTGATATCAAGAAAAAAGCAGCAGGGCCAGTTGCTACAGAGTGATAGGCGAAAAAGTGGGGCAGAGAAGAACAGAGAACTGTATTAAAAGGGGGTGCTTGGTGATATTTGAGTAAAGATATGTTTCAAAGAATGATATAAACCATATGAATGGAGAAAGAGCCTTCCAGGCTAAGAAACACATGTGTCAAAGCCCAAAGTGAGGGTGTTCTCGGTATGTTGAGAACCCAGGCTTCAAACTAAAGCTCTGTGAGTCTAGAGTTTGATAATGCAGATACTGACTTGGAAAGATACCAAGATACATCCTAGAAGTGAAAAAGTTATGTGTATGCAATAAGGATTATGCCATTGGTGTAGTAATATGTAATTTGATGTCACAATCTATACCTATGTTTATATGGCAATGCATGTAAACGTCTCTGGATAGGCAGGTCAGATTATGTTATCACGCTTGAAATTCTTGACATCACTAGCTTGATCTGCCAGCGCTCTGCTATCGAACAGCCCAGATACTGCTTGCTCACTGCTCCTGGGCTGCTCCAGGTGATGGCTCAGAGCTCACGGGTCCTTCTTTTCATCTTGTGACTGATCTCCTTCTGCTGTCTGCTGTTCTCACAAATGTCACTCATCTCGGGCATTTGACAAATGCCTTCTAATGCTCTGGACAACCTGTGCATAATTTTCTAGGATTGGAAGAAAAAGGTCTCCTATCACTTTATGATCCATTCTTTTTATTAGGGTCACTACATCAGAGTTAAGTTGGGGACCAAGGGCAGGCTGCCCCAAGATGGGCCTCTTTGGCATGAAGATTATTTTGAGTTAAAAAGCAATCAAAACCTGGCAGAGTCAGGAAAAGCTCTTTACCTCCTCCTTAAATTAAAAAAAAAAAAAAAAATTCAGGTAGAGAGCCTGCACCAGGAAGAGAGCTACCACCATAGATAACTACATTATGGTATAAACTATATATGGGAGACAGGTTGGGACCTAACAAGACCTGTTTGATCCAAGTCCTCCATATCCCATTGTTTCTGAGTGGCCTAGGAAACATTTCTTTACCATTTACACTTTCTTATCTTCGTGTGAATTGCATTCCTTTTGAAGTCCCCTACCCCTTTCTCCTCAGTTCAGAATGACACATAACTTGTTCTGCCTCATTAACTTTGGAATTTCCATGTTTGTGTGGATTCCCCATAGGTTCACTATTAACTTTGAGTCTCTCCTGTTAACCTGTTTCATGTCCATTTGATTCTTTGCCTGGTTAAAAGGACCTTGAAGGGGACAGGACATTTTTGCTCCCTAATACTTACTAAGTTCCCAAAGCTTAAGTAAAACTTTGTTTGTTTGTTTCATAGTTTTTTCTTGCCCATCATGTGAACATGATGCCAAATAGGCTGAGTCGGGGATGTACTCAAATGATACCCTCATAATATCCTTCTGCCTGGTGCTGAGTCCTGATGTCCAGACTTGTTTCCCTTTCTAATAGTGGATTGTGCCAGATGGACCCTGTAGTCTTTCTGCCACTTAGTTGCTGCTACTCTTCCCCAGGTTCACCACACTTGTTTATGTATCCCTGAACTCTGAAAGTTCACACTTTTTTTTTTCAGCAGGCTTATAAATACTACAAAAATCAGAGAATACATACATATTGTGATGGTGATTGAGGTATATTTGATCTCTTTATAGTCAGCTCCTCTGATAAAATTATGTCCCTTTTGCATCACCAGTTGCATTTCCCTAGCACTGAGCAAAAATTCTATAGCATCCTATCACACAGGTTGAGAAATAGGAATAGGTTTTATTGCAGAACTTGGCAACCAAGGTTCTTTAAGAATAGAAGGCACAGGTCCTCTGACCCTCTTTAGCCTCCCACAGACTGGTGTCACGTCAGGACTCCCTACAGCTTGGGTAGTACATATCCGTATTCCAGGAAAGGCTCTCTGTCACCCCACTGTTCTCCTTCCTTATGTAGTAATTGACAAACAATCAAACTACTGGCATACTGGACGGATGGGGTAAAGGTACCAATGCTTCTCAAGAGTTGTCTGGTAAGGACCAGTTCGGGTCCTCCTCCTACTTGGAGAAAGAAGCCATCGGTCCTGTGAGAAACACAATTATGATGCACCCAGTTTTGATGAAATGAGGTGTCAGTGGGAAGATCAAGGTTCTCCAAAATAGCTCACTGTCGGACAACCCAGTGTGAGCTCCCAGGGTGATTTTCAGATAAATCTGTTTGTTGTGCTAGCATATTGAAGTGTCTGTGCTAGTCCAGGTGTCTTTCCTGCTATAAATAGTCCAAAAGATTGAATGAAATAATATCAGGCAGACAAGTAGGTCAGAATAATTTTGTTCAGGAGTAGAAGTTTTTAACCTTTGAGAAATTGTGGGGTTCCATTAAGAAACTGATAAAAAGCTTCAGTTATCCCTGAGATTTGCATTTAGGGAAATAAACCAAGTCTATCACATTGCAAAATTTCAGGGGGAAATTCATACGATAGTTTATGTATAAACTCAACTATGTATAAACCACATCATAAATCACAAAATAAATTTCTTCATACACTTGCAGAATCCCATGCTTTACCATGTTAGGAACACTTATTTAATTTATCCCTAACAGAACTCATAGTATTCTCTCATATTATATTAAAAATTATTATAAAGGAAGAGCAAACACCTCACAAGTGCTCGTGTGAAGTGGGATGCAAGTGTTTCAAGCTTGCAAGGTTCTTGTCACATGGATTCAAAGGATGAATCTGGTGAGCACAGAAGAGTCAAGTGACAATTTATTAAGTGAAAGTGAGAACAGGAAGAAAGCTCTCTAGAGTAAGAGAGGTCCCAAATGGGTTGCCAAATGATGTAGTTTTGCAACGTTGGTGAGGTCCAGAGCTGATAGCCAAGAAAGAATTTTTGAGATATCTTTGGTGCAAAAAGGTGGTTTTTATTTAAGCATGGTAAGAATATGTGGACAGAAAGATCATGCACTGGGATCAAGAGGAGTGGCCCATTATATACTTTCAAGCTGACAGGGGTTAGGGATAGCATTGTTTCTAAGGAATTTTGGAAGAAAGATTTCCAGGACCTTGAGGGGGCTAGCTATTATTAGAAAAACTCATTTATTACTGTCTAATAAAACCTTAGTCATGAGACCCTTCAGATGTGCATCAGTGGGTCATGAGTTTGGAGGGCGATTGCCAACATGTATCTTGGGAGGTAGAGATAAAGGAAGTTTCCAAAGTACGTTTTATACATTAGAGTAGACTTACAGGATCCTGGGGGTGGGGCTGAGATTGCCTTTTGCCCTAGCAAAGTGTCAACATCCAGGCAGTTGAGTCCCTAGAGGAATGTCACTCTGCTGTTTCAAAGGACTTGTTCATGGGCTCTAAGTCGTAAGGAAATTTAATAACTTCTCTTTTGCCTTGGTTGCCCATATCATAAGTTTAAAATTATTCTTGGTAAAGATTAATTGCAGTTACTTTTTTATAGGGGCTGAGAGCAGGTCACCCCAAGACAGTCCATTTTGGTATGAAGATTATTCTGAGCTGAAGGCAATCAAGGCCCTATAGGCTGAAGAGACTCTTTTGCCCCTCCCTTAACTACACAAAAAAATCTGAATTGGGGATCTTTCTATGAGCAGAGATTTTTATCTCAGTGACCCATCTGTATCGCAAGACAAACATCTAATTCCCAAATATCTGCTCCTTTTCTTATTGTCCTGTGAATAACATTCCGTTCCCCTGAAGTCCCTGCTTCCTATTCCCTTCTCCTTAGTTCAGGATGACATTTGCGTGGCCATCTTTGGAATTTCCATGTCTGTGTGGAGTCCCTGTATGTACACTAATCTATCTCATGTCAACTTGACTCTTAGTCCAACTAGGAGGACCTTTTTGGGGACAGGAATTCTTGCTCCCTGACATGTAAATAGATGGCAAAAATTCAAATTCTATAAATCTATAAAAGAAAAACTGTCTAAGACTTTGAAATGGGCAAAACTGATTACTGTTATCTTGTCCAGAACATTCAGATTATTTTAGCTTTTCATAGTCTTCTATGTATTTTGCAATTCTGTCAGTTGTGGAAAACTAGTAGCAATGTAAATAATTATAATTATTAAAATAGTAATGTAAATAGTAATGTACACTACTAAAAATAGTAATGTAAATAATGTAAATTATTATTAGAAATACAAATGAACTTTGTCCAGTGGAGATGTAATTGATCATTGCCCTGTGGATATTGGCCAAATTTGCTCGTATTTCTACCTTCTAAGTATTTTTATTTGTCTTTGCTAGCATGTTTTTCAAATTCTCCTTTGTTTTGATACTTTGCCAGTTCCCTCATTAATTATTGTGCTAAATAAGATTTGTGATATGTATTCATTTTGTATTTCTGTTGTAATTTTACCTTTAAAAAATTACCCTGTACATATTCTAAGTACTCATCAGAAATAAAGATGAAAAAATTACATTATTTCTTTGACATATGATGTTAAATTTTTGTGTACAAAAATTTTGTGTATAATTCTATAGCTGGACAAGGGAGATAGAAAAGAAGATTGACAGTTTTAGCTATTTTTTTTTTTAATTTAAAATGTGAAAGACTCCCTTTCTAAAACGGTATGATTTGGGACGCCTGGGTGGCTCAGTTGGTTAAGCGGCTGCCTTCGGCTCAGTTCATGATCCCAGCGTCCTGGGATCGAGTTCCACATCGGGCTCCTTGCTCGGCAGGGAGCCTGCTTCTCCCTCTGCCTCTGCCTGCCACTCTGTCTGCCTGTGCTCGCTCTCTCTCTCCCTTTCTCTCTGACAAATAAATAAATTAAAATAAAATAAAATAAAATAAAATGGTATGATTTACCAAGACTACAATCCTGAAGTTTTCTACATTTAACCAATTAAAATGTTTTTTGCCATTACATGTTTTGTTTGTATGTAAGAGAATTTAATAACACAATTTGCATTTCTTCCAAATTCAATGAGACAAGATTATTCTGGGCACACTTGGCTTTGAATATCACCGGGTGGTATTATAGATTGAAAAAAGTAGAAGTAAAAATTATATTCACAATATATGTTTTTGTTGAATGAAATATACATTTATCACAAGATAGTTTTTATTTGTATTTTCATTGTTTTCATCACAATCTCATTAGTATTGGTTAGATATTGTTCAATCTGATCATTTGGCTAAAAATCAAATGAGGCAACAGTTCTATTGTCTGATTTCTGTGGAACAAGTGCATCTTCAGGGAAATGAATTATGACAAAGTACAAATTCATTTCTGTTCTTTCAAAAAAACAAGCTTCAATTAAATGTTAACACCCCAGGTGTTTTACATCTCTTCAATGAAAACATTATCACTTCAGCTTTTGAGACAGAGGTATGTCAAAAATCCAGATGCTTCATACAGTTTTTTTTTTTTTAATTCAATGAGGAAAGTTAAGGAAATTATCTGCATGTGAATTACTTTCTACAATGGAAGGCATCCTGGCACTGATTAATTGCTAAGCAAAACCCATAGTCACTGGAATGGCAGTTATATGCAAATATTGGAGGCCAACTGAAGAAGGCCTGGAATGACATTCTCCTTCAAGAAATTTAATTTTCAAGAAATAAACACACTGAGATAGTAAGGCTTAGAGGAAAATAAACCAATATAGCTCAAAGGTATAATTTTATTTTCTTCTTTTCAAATCATTTCTCACTTCATATGTCATGAAAATGACTTAAACTTTTTTTTTTTCCCCAATACAAAACATATTTATTGATCCACAGAACTTCTCCAGAGTAGACTTTAGGAATAGTTAATATCTATTATTTTCCTTTGGATTATGGGAACCAAGTGTAAACAAGTGTACTAAAGAGATAAATGAGAGATTTTGGAAGCTATAATATTAATGTCCTTGTCATTATAATTTCTTTTGAAGGATATGGGACTGACCCCAATCTACTACAAATATAATACTAGCAAATGCTAGAATGTTTACAAAGAGGGAATTTTAAATGGCAGGCAGAATAACCCACTCCAAAATGATGCTACTTTGGCATAAGAGTTATTTTGAGGTGAGGGCAATTGAGAAATAGTACACATAGGAAGATTCTTTGTTCTACCCATTTCTGCCTAAAAGTAGGGCCTACATTTCCCTTTGGGAATGTGATGTAAATTTCCATTTGTGAGGATGTTGCCCCTTCCATAACAATAAGACTAGAGGTGACCTTGAGATGAGTCTTCATTACAAACCTTACTAAGAAACCCGTATTTACCAAGTATTTCCTAGTTAGCCTACCACAATTTATAATCCCTTTGTTAAAATGGTATACATGTTGCCTAGTCTAACCACTTCTTCTGGTTTTCATTTCTTTTCTGTGAATTCCCTCTATACATAAAAAATATTAACATCAAATACAATTTGTATATTTTTTTTCTTCTGTTAACCTGTCTTTCTCAAATTAATTCATATACCATTGATAAAAAAGAAAAAAAAATCACAAGAGAATAGAGGAAAACCTTTTCCTTCCCTATATTTCCATGCAACTCAACATTTATTCAATAATTATTTTCAATTATATTTTTTATCAGCTCTATGCAAGAAAAATCTGAAGGTGTTTGGTTCATTTTGAGGATTATATAACTGCGTAGGCTAATTTGGCCTGACTTAAATATAATACATGGAGCATCAGGGCCGATTATGGCAAATTCATGAGTTGGATCATGACAAGTCTTAGACCACAGTGTTTGATCTTAAGCAGATTTCCAGAAGTTCCCAGCTGGAGCTCAATCACTCATTTGCTCAACAAATGTTTGCTTACTTATTTGTGTATTAATGTATATTTATCAAACACAGTGTATGTGCCTCTTACTCTTTTAGGTGCTAAGAATAAAACAAAATATCACAGTCAAATTCTCTGTCCTTAAGGAGCTTACAATAAATCAAGAGAACTATAAACATTTATAGAAAGTTGATAGTATTGTTTATAACAGGAAGTGCTAAGGGAATATATAAGAACGTGACATTTATGTTAACATCCTGGAAATAGAGATGTCAAGGAAAACTTCCAGTAATTTACAATGTATTTATGATTTGTCTTCTTGGGGCACCTGGGTGGCTCAGTGGGTTAAAGCCTCTGCCTTCAGCTCAGGTCATGATCCCAGGGTCCTGGGAACGAGCCCCGCATTGGGCCCTCTGCTCAGCGGGGAGCCTGCTTCCTCCTCTCTCTCTCTGCCTATCTCTCTGCTTACGGTGATCTCTGTCTGTCAAATAAATAAATAAATCTTTATGATTTGTCTTCTTATCTGTACCCAAGGCTTATTATTAGTGTGTGGTATTAATACAAAATTATATATATATATATATATATATATATATGATCAGACCCTGGAGAAAAAAATCTGCCTTAACTTTGGCCCAATAGTTTGATTCATGGGAATGCCAGCCCTATCACAATCCTAACCTGCAATTCTACTTAAAGGGGTGGAGAGGGAAAGTTGTAGAATGTGATGTCTACAGGAACATTGTCTCTTCCATGATCATGACCTGCCAGGCCCACTCATCATTGGAATGATGTTCTGATGGAATTCAGAGTACACTATCCCAAAATATGGCACCAGGGCATATTAAATATTTTAAGCTGAAGACATTTTAGAAAATAGCAGAAGCAGAAAGTTCATTCTGACCTTCTTTCCTCCCCCTGATTTCCTGAGACAGGTCATAAAACTGTCATATGAGAGGTACCTTCCTAATACCCAGAGGAAAAGAGCATCCTTGTCTGTGAAGATAAAAAGGCACCAAGAAGAATCTGAACAAACATGTCTTGTTGAGTAACCCAGTCTACTCCACTTACCTCACACTATCTTACCTATCACATTGCCCATTCTTCATCACATGTAACATAAAAATACTCAGGTCTTATGAAGGTTCTTGTGTCATATAAAACTGTACTAAATGTATATTATCTTCTCTTGTGAATCTGTCTTTGTCAGTTTAATCTTCAGACTCAACCTGGAATCCTAAAGTGTTGAGGAAAATTTTACCTTTCCTATAGTCTAATTGCTCCTAAAATAGCCATGTTTGTGTAAGTTGTTCAGAAAGACCATGAACTGAAATGTTTTCCACTTGGAATAGCTCTTATATTATTTCAAGGAGTTGAAAGGCTTTCCTGTAAACTATTTATAATTGTCCTATTTCAGGGGCACCTGGGTGGCTCAGTCCGTTAAGTTTCTGCTTTCTGCTCAGGTCATGATCTCAGGGTTGTGGGATCCAGCCCTGCATCTGGCTCTCTGCTGGCAGGGAGTCTGCTTCTCACTCTCCTCCCTGCTTGTGCTCTCTCTCTTGCTATCTCTTTCTCTCAAATAAATGAATAAATAAAATCTTAAAATAATCATAATAATAATTCTCCTATTTCAAAACTTACATTGATTACTTTGAGAATTTGTTTTTGTTTTAACCAGGGGTTGATTTTGACTTAAATATTTCATTGTCAAAAATCCAAACTTTCATAAAATATGTGCTACTTTCCCTAAAACACCTCTCACATGCTGAACTGAATCCTTATTATGAGTAAATCTGATAATGAACAAAAACATTAGCCCATCTGATTTTGGTTCTTCAAGTTTGTGCAACTAACCGAGGACTTTACTGTATTTCAGAATTCCTTTTTTATCATGTGCAAATGTAAGAATGAAACATCCACAGATACTAATAAGAAAAAGTATCATTCTCAAGATAAAACTGAAACAAAGTAGAATATAAAGCAGGATACCTGGAAGTATTTCACTGAAATTGTAACTTTGGCAGGTTTTATTAGAGATTTATGATATTTCTGGTTCTCATGGAATAGAAACCTCTTTAGTCCATGGAAGTCTGTTTTTCATCCTGCTGACATTCAGAATACATACATATTTTCAAGAAGGCATTATACACAAAGGTGCGAACTGTCGTTATTATGAATAACACTACAGTGAACATCTTTATATATAAATTGTGGAATGCATCTCTGATTATTTCTACATGTCTAGTGTCAGACTGTCTGCACTATGGATAACATTGCTGTGAATATTTTTATACCTAACTGTTTGACAGCACCTATCTTTATGGTAAATTACTTTGAGTGAAATTACTGGGTGAAATTGTGAATAAATGACATGAAAGTTTGGGTTATTTATAATAGTGTAGTCAGTTACACTGGTAACAGCAGATGAGAATGGATGTTGGCAATCTTAAAGGAACTTTCATACCTTAAAATCATTTTACAATTGATTGGCAAATAAAATATCTTTTTGTATTTGCCTGTTTTTTTAATCAAGCTTGACTACTATTTTATATATTGATGGGCCGTTTGTATACATTTTCAAAATTCTTCTGTTGTAGCATTTATTCTATTTTTATTAATTTGTGTTTGTTACAAAATATGAAACATTCATATTTATTACCAACATTTAATCCAATTATTTTTTTCTTTAACAACTGTATAAAATTAAACCTATACTAATATGACTTTCTCTTTTGAATTTCTATGTACCTGGCATTTTCCTTAAACAGCTCCAGATTTCTTCTGCTTTGGATCAGCTAGAGGTTAAAATTATTAAAAAGTAGCTCCAAAAGAGAGAGTTGTTCAAATTTCATTACTTATACTTAGATTTTTTTATTATTCAATGAGATAGACAGCAATACTTTGTAGCAAGAAAGGCAGGATTGTCAAGAGAGAATTTTAGGGAATTCTTTATCTTTTATTTGACCCTGGATCATAAGGATCTACTATAAGAGGCATGGTATCTACAAAACAAACAAACAAACAAACAAACAAACAAAAGATAAAGAAGAAACCTGCCCAGGGCCAACTATGCAATTTACAGAATGAAAATGCAGAGTCCCTTGATCAAAAGTCATTACAAATATCAAGACAATGACAACAGGGTATTAAACCAAATGCGGGGCCCTGTACAACTGCACAGGTCATGTGTCAGTGAAGCCAGCCCTGATTCTTGTTGGGATGTGGAGAGAAGGAACATAAAACACATAAAACACACAACACAGTTGGTTAGAGGTGTGCCACCCTCACCTTACTCTGCCTGGAAGTACAGTGCTTGTTTTGTAGGTTCAGGGAAATGCCTAGGGTGAGGAGATGACTCTCCCCTACCTACATTCACATTTGGAATTAGGGACAGAATTATTCCTTACCTGACTCCATAACAATGTGTGAAATGAGATCACATCAAGGGAAACTCCGTTCATACCTCAATCAGGCTGCTGTAGTTTACTGATGCCTATGGAGTGATCATCAGAAAGAAGGACTTATTACTTTTATTTATTATTCATTTTAAAAAAGATTTTACTTATTTATTTGCAAAAGAAGAGAGAGCAAAAGCTGGGGCGGGGGGTGAGGAGGGACGGAGAGAGAAGCAGACTTCCTACTTAGCAGGGAGCCCAATGTGGGACTTGATCCCAGGACCCTGAGATCATGACCTGAGCCAAAGGCAGACGCTCAACCTACTGAGCCACCCAGGTGGTCTAAGGACAATTCCTTTTAGATAGCCGAATTTGGGAGAAGATCCGGAAGCAAACAAGGAAGTTATTCACTGGTTTATATCTTTAGCTTCCTGGGGAAGAATTTTCCAGAATAAATAATAAAGTTATGTTGATGGAGGCAGACTTCATTTTTAGTCCAGATAGTTAAGTTTTGGGGCTGCAGGTCATCTCAGTCCTCACTAGACTCACAAACATAACATCAAAAGCAGCTTCTAAAGAGAGTAAGCTTTACCTCTTATGATCCAATAAGAGCAACAGACATTTTTTAAGTAATTGTCAACTGTCATTAACATGGCCAGACCGGGGCAAAATTTTAAAGAAAGGATAAATTTTTACCACTTCTTAGAGTGACTTTGTAGTCTTATTTCTCCTCAACCTCTTGAATTTCCACCTCTGTTTCAGTTCTACAATTTTCTTCATCCACCAAATTCTCAAATACTCCTTCCCCAAGGTTTTCCTGTAAGAAACTGAATCAAAGTTAGTAAACTTCCTTTGAAATCAGAACTCTTTGCTCTCAGAATATTTATTTGGCTGTTGCTATACCACTTTAATAAACACTTCAGGAAATACGCACACACCTATCTACTTGCTACAGTTTGTCCTATTAACCAGAAAGTATAACATGCAGAATTCATGTCTTTGGGGAAGATGAATTACTTAGCAATATGTAGCATACTTTCTAGATATATTTATTAACTGCATAATGGACTGAATAGTAACTTCCCTCAATATTTTTAAGTTCGGATTTGCTCCCTTTAGTATCAATTGCCTTAAATAAAATATTGAATAGAAGTTTTCAAACCAAGGGAGATTGGATTAAATAATCATACCTCATCAATCACCTTTCTGTCATGATTTAGTGTAATGTTGTGAGAAAACACAGGATTGAGAGTGAGAAAATCTTAGTTTTAGTCTTGATTCTACCACCATCTGCAGAACTCCATGCATGACTTAATTACCTTAAATTTCAGTTTATTTACTCAATTAATTGAAGAATTATACTAACAGGTTTCTAAAATTAATGCCAGCTCAGTCTTCTCTGATGCATGATCCTAAGTTGTACAGCATCTCCCATGTGAGCTCCTTAGAAAAGTCTGCTTTCTTACATGCATGTGCCAGTCATTTGTCCTAAATCTGAAAAGTCATTCATCACACATCACTGGTTTATCATAGTTATTTCCGTACATCTTCTTAAATTGTCTACAATAAGCATTTCATAGCAATTCATGAGTTTTTATAATATTTTAGAAAACATAGGAAGACTCATTTGCCAAGACCACATTGAGGAACTTTTGAAATAACGAAGATAATTTGGGATCCAGAAAGGGACTGTTGATTAACTCTTCAGATTTGCTACTTTGTTTCTTAACTCCAAGTCAGTGAACATAATATATTATGGAAAGATACCTGTTTTCTGAAGTGGTGATAACTGGGGATCGGGGGAGGAGTTGATTAACTCCAAATATTACTCTGAGTTTCAGGTATGGCTCAGTGAAAATGACATTACGTTGATTTAAAATGCTGTTATAAAATTTTAAGGTAACCAATATTTAAATGGCAAAAGATACCTACCTTCCACATCATTATAAATGGTAATAGTAAACATAATAAAATAAAAATTTCAAAACAGAAGCAAAATTTTTTTTT
>PISX010012301.1:41489-61322 GCA_004024625.1 Mellivora capensis | reverse complement strand
TTTTCATTTTAAATTTTGAAAGATTTTATGAAACCAGTGACTGCCTAAGATAACAGCACTCATTTATTTAAATCACCCTCTATGTTTTCTTTCACAGTGTACTTTAAATTTAATTTAAACAGTAATTATTCTTTCCCCAGCATTATGTCTTGCCTGTCTCCCCTCCTGCTGATGGTGTTTTTAAATAATGACAAAATGACATTAAAAATTCAATCAAAATGGCGATTTTTTCATCACTATTCAACTAGAATTATGTATTAACTGTGAAGAATGGCCTTTTTCTCAGCATGAGGAGCGTTACTGGAATCTATCACCAAGATTCACAGGGTTTCTCTTAAAATTCCAAGTCTTGCTTGTGTTTTATAAAGTCACATTTTCTGTGCCTGGACCATAACCTAAGTATGTGGTTAGCCCATGCATTGCCAAAAATTTTGCAGCTCTCTGTTACGATTTGTTGTGACACATTATAAAATATCTACTATAGTAAACCTGGTAGGTTAGAGGATTCAAGTTAAAAGAGACACAAGCTTCTTTACTGCCCCTAGCGCCACTGTTCAGGACGGGATGAGAGACCACAGGAATGGGTAAAGCCGTTTTAGACAGGAAAATAGAGTTGAAATAAGCCCACAAAGATAAGCATAAGCATCCTAAGAAATCCCTCTAAAGAAAAGAAGGAGGGGAGCCTTGATGGTGCAGTTGGTTTAAGCTTCCGACTCTTGATTTTGGCTCAGGTTGCGATTTCATGGTGTGGGATCAAGCCCTACGTCGGGCTACAAGCTCAGCATAGAGTCTGCTTGGAACTCTCTCTCCCTCATCCTTCCCAGTCATTTTCCTCTCTCTCTCAAATAAATAATCTTTTAAAAAAGAAGAAGAAAAGGAGGAGGAAGAAGAGCGGGAAGGCTAGCAGAGGCATACAAACCCAAAAAGATAAGTGCTAACAGCCCTGTTAGAGAAGAAGTACAGAATGAGAGAACATAGCTTGTGGGGGAGGGGATGCATGAGAGAACTTGGGTGTGCACTGGAAGGGAAAGAAGGGCTCATGAGGGGTCCCTGAGAGAGCCCCCGGGAGCCCCAGGGGGCACCCTCAGCAGGGAGCGGAATAAGGGTTTTGCCTTTGTGCGTCCCAGTCTGGGGCCTAGCATGCATACGGTTTTGCTTGACTGATGCCAACCACCCCCTTCTACCAGCATCCAGCCCCACAAGCTAATCCCTACAAACTCAGTTTGGAAACTTTGGAATTCATATATGGTCCTGTCCGTAGGAGGATTGCTGCTAGTGGAACAACGGCAGCACAAAGTTGTAAATTAAACACCCAGTCCCCCTTCGTCCTCTTAATTAACTCTGAGACACAGATTATTACATAACTCTGTCTCACTTCCCAGTTGTTTTGTTTGGGCTCAGAGTCAGTAATAATAGGGCCACTGCATGTTCCTTCTCCTCTGTTACAGAAAGTACTTGGCATCTCATCGTAGCAGAGATACCAATCTTGCGTGACCACCTTCACATCTAGGTTCCAGGAGATGTCAAGATATCCCTGATGTTGTGCAAAGAAGTCCCGCTGAGGCAAAAGTCTGTGTGTCTCGTGTGGAATTTTCTCGTGTTTTTGCCCTGAGAGTGAACTACATCTCTCATCCTTCCTCAGTATCTCTGACTTTGATGAGTGCCCCCATCCTCTAACCAGAGAATGTAAGCAAGCTTCTGTGTTTTTTTTTTAATTTTTTTTTTAAATTTATTTATTTGTCAGAGAGAGAGAGCGAGCAGAGGCAGAGGGAGAAGCATGCTCCCTGCCGAGCAAGGAGCCCGATGTGGGACTCGATCCCAGGACGCTGGGATCATGACCTGAGCCGAAGGCAGCCGCTTAACCAACTGAGCCACCCAGGCGTCCCTTAAGCTTCTTTGTTTTTTGGTTGGTTTTTTTTTAAAGATTTTATTTATTTGACAGATCACAAGTAGGCAGAGAGGCAGGCAGAGAGAGAGGAAGGGAAGCAGACTCCCTGCTGAGCAGAGAGCCCGATGTGGGGCTCGATCCCAGGACCCCGAGATCATGACCTGAGCTGAAGGCAGAGGCTTTAACCCACTGAGTCACCCAGGAGCCCCTAAGCTTCTTTGTTTTAACAGACTGGCCAGGTTGGTAGATTATTTGGAGTTATGTATGTTAGTAACCAAAAACATTTTAATAATTTTTCTAGATATATACATATACAATTTTAACAGAACTCTTTATTATTTTATCAGAAAGTATTATCAGGGGATTTCAAAAGAATAGCCTTTCAGTATCCCCCACATAAACCATGGCTGCCCGTCTTATTATGTACAGGGTCTCTTCTCCCTGCCAACCCTCCCAGAATCCTTCATACTTTCTCCTTAAGTGGCCGCATGTTAATTTTATACCTACGAGCCTGTTCGATGTTTGATTATTGGTCTTTGTGCATTTGAAATCCACGTGCCCCAGTGATGCACTGAATTTCTTAAATTGTAGCTTACCGGAGGAGAGGGAATCTGCCTAATTCTACCCAATACAGCATCATATTTGGGTAAGTGTATTTAGTAAGTCCTTTTTATAATTAAAAAATATATATATGCAGGGGCACCTGGGTGCATCAGTCAGTTAAGCGTTGAACTCTTGGTTTCAGCTCAGGTCATTATCTCAGGGTCATTGTGAGATCAAGCCCCGTGTCAGGCTCCATCCTGGGCGTGGAGCCTGCTTAAGACACTCTGTCCCGGGGCGCCTGGGTGGCTCAGTGGGTTAAAGCCTCTGCCTTCAGCTCAGGTCGTGGTTCCAGCATCCTGGGATCGAGCCCCGCATCGGGCTCTCTGCTCAGCGGGGAGCCTGCTTCCCCCTCTCTCTCTGCCTGCCTCTCTGCCTACTTGTGATCTCTGTCTGTCAAATAAATAAATAAATAAATCTTTAAAAAAAAAAAGAAAGACTCTATCTCCCTCTCCCTCTGCCTCTTACCCCACTCACTCACTCACTCACTGTCTCTAAAAAAAAATAAATAAAAAATAAAAAAATATACATGCAATATTCTGTTCACAGAATTATTTCTTCACAGTATCTTTTAGGGCATCTACTGTTCACCTGCCTTTACACTGAACTTTTCAAAATCTCTCTTAACAGTGTTCCTGGCATAGAGGACAAGAAGCAGCAGTCCTTAAAAAAGGTGGGAAAAAATAGCACACAGGGTCCCCTCATCTCTGGATGTGTCCCTGGTCACAGAAGGAGTTTCGTTTCTCCAGTATGCAATGCAGATCACATAGTTTTATAAGACACACATTTCCCCTGAGAATGTAAGATGACAGCTTTCTACTCAAGCCACCAACTTCCACATCTCTGTATGTCAAAAATGCATCTCTTCTTCTTTTTTTAATCTCTTATTTTACAAATGAGGGAATCGAGATCTTTAGAGGTTAAATGGCTTGTTCATGGGGACACAGCTAATTAGCAGACTTGCAGACATCATTCATCAACCTTAAAATGTCCTTTCAGTACGTTACCAAGTATAACCTATTGTGTTAGGAAAGCTCCTTTCCTACGAGCTAGGAGTTCCATCAATACTGCCCACCTTCCTTTGTAATTAACTTTTGTTTTATCTCTCTTAATAGAGTCCATAAAATAGAGGACAAACAGCAGTAGGTATTTTTAACCTGTTATAGTTTCTGTATGTTATTAGACCAACTTTAAAACAACATAAAATATTTAAGAAGCAGCCATAGAGGCACCTGGGTGGCTCAGTCAGTTAAGCCTCTGCCTTCGGCTCAGGTCGTGATCTCGGGGTCCTGGGATCGAGCCCCACATTGGGCTCCCTGCCCAGCAGGGAGCCTGCTACTCCCTTTCCCTCTACCCCTTCCCTCTGCTCTCGCTGTCTCTCAAACAGATAAATAAAACCTTTTTTTAAAAAAAGAAAAGAAAAAGCAGCCATAGTCTCCCCAACATCGTAATACCACAAGTAATTGATATGAGGCTCCTTCCCAAACTTTTTCTTTCTTTTCCTTTCAAATGTATTTTAATTTTAATGGATTCTCTTGCAAACATTGAAGATCTTCTTCATCTGAAGAAATTACATTAAAATAAATGAATATTGGCTTCTGTACTTTTTTTAATTAATTTTTTTTATTTTTTATTAACATATAATGTATTATTAGCCCCGGGGTACAGGTCTGTGAATTGCCAGGTTTACACACTTCACAGCACTCACCATAGCACATACCCTCCCCAGTGTCAATAACCCCACCACCTTCTCCCTACCCCCCAAACTTTTTTAAATCTAGCAATATATACTTTTTAGAAGACTGTAAAGTATTGGTTATATGTGAATTTATGTGTATTATTATTCTCTTTTTTCTCTTAACATTGTCTTGTTCCTTTTTCTATTCTGCTACAAAACAGTACAAACATCCCTACAAAATGACTGCCTGATCATGGTGCAAGAGGATAATTAACATAACCTTTCCCCCTATTTCCTGGACATGGGGGTATTTCTGGTTTGTTGCCGTTGTGAGTAATGCAGGAGAGAACCCATTTATGCGAGTAGAAGCACAGCACACAGGGACAGTTATCCTCATGCCAAGTGAAAATTCTGGTTCAGATTTACCTTCTGTGAAGAACAACATCCAAATATTGATCGTTGTTTAGACACAGAATATGTTTGCTTTGCCATGACAGGACTGGGGATAGAATGAACTTCTCTTCGAAACAAATGTTTTTCTTGGATGGTAGACTTCTTTATTAAACCTCTTTATTAAACTTTATTAAATGGGTAAATAGTCTCCTTTTCTTCAATTTAGACAAGGATAGGCAGTTATAAATTATACTATTTTATACATACTATTGGCCACGTCCTTAATATATGTTATCTAGAACTTTCCCAGAAACGCTATAACACAGGTGCTGTTACTCTGTTTTATAAATTTACAGATGAGGAACCTGAGGCTCAGAGAGCTTTAGTGACCGACGGCAGGAGCCAACTGCCAGGCAGTTGACTTCAAGCCCACATTCTTGACGTTGGACTATCTCTTGTCACATCCCAGCTGAGCAGAGATGAGAGGGAACAATAACCAGTTGTTTTATTTGCACAGATTTGTTGAGATGTAATCCACATGCTATATGATTTACTCCGTTCAAGTGTGCAATTCAATTTTTTTATTAACATCTAATGTATTATTTGTTTCAGGGGTACAGGTCCGTGATTCATCAGTCTTATAGATTCACAGATACATCCAACCACACACCATCTATTTTAGAACATTTTCATCACCTCAAAGAGAAACCCCATACCCTTCAGCTATCACTCTTTCTAATCCTCCGACACCCAACCTTAAGCAGTAATTAATCTACTTTCTGTCCCTGTGGATCTCCCCATCTGAACTTGCCTATCACTGGACTCACACAACACATAGACTTTTGTGATTCTGGCTTCTCTCACTTAGCATAACATCTTCAAGTTTCATTCAAGTTGTAGTATATATCAGTACTTCTTTCCTTTTCGTGGCTGAGTAATATTCCATTGCATGAATATGCCACATTTGGGTTGTATAGTGGCCCACTGATGGACATTTGGGTTATTTCTATCCTTTGGCTATTATGAATGGGCCTCAACAAACATTTATATACAAGTTTTTATGAGGGCCTGTGTCTTTATTTTTCTTGGCTATATATCTGAGAATGGAATTGCAAGGTCATATGGTAATTCTGATTAATTATTTGAGGAGGTACCAGACTTTGCAAAGTGGCTGTACCATTTTACATTTCTACCAGCAGTGTATGAGGGTTTTAATTTCTCCGCATCCTGACCAACACTTCTTATAATCTGGCTTTTTGATTCTAACCATTCTCGTGGGTGTTTTTGACTTCATGTTCTTCTGGCCTAGAGAGGCCAGAACTATATTCAGATGGATGTAAAGACTTATATCACTGTCTCTCAACTCCACCTTTGGGGATAAAGCAGGTCTGACCAATCACAGAAAAAGCTCAAAGCCAAGGAAGAAATCAAAAGCAAGGCAACTCAAAACTGCATTTTGTGTTTGTCAGACACATAAAGCTTAAGAGTAAGGAATACTTACACAATCCACATATCCACACATTATAATTTGTCACTATGAACCTTATCAACTTATTTCAGTTGCAAAAGGGTAGTTATGCTTCTTTATCTCCACCCGCCCCCACCTTCATGTCCTACCCCTTCATCCAAAGTCACCTGTGGATTTAAGAACATCAGTTTTCTGAAATCTTGTGCTACGTACTTTTCAGGGTTACTAGGCAATTTATTCAACATGAATACATTTACAGATTATCTCCTATAACCAAACCCTGACTATGGAAGGTGTTCGAGCTCCAGTTGTGAATATAAACCAAATAAAATCCTTGCCACCTTGGGACTTACTGTATAGTGAGGAAGAAGTTATCAATCACATAGTCACACAAATTAATATAAGTCCACACCTGTTGCTAAGTGCCACAGGGACAGGTACTTAATTTGTGCAGGGGATGTGGGGAATCAGGTTGGCAGAGCAACTTTATTTGCAGGGAATGTTTGTGACAGTGAGATGTTAAATTTATGGCAGTGTGTTAATAGTGTCACTTGATTTCAATTTTTCTCAAGCCACACTAATAAATAGCTTCTAGTGAGGCTTCTGAGAGCTCAGATTAAAACAAAAGGTATTTTTTCCATACAGTAAACAGAAATAATGTTACTAATGTGAAAGCTCCTGTTCTTTTTTTTTTTTCCTTAAGATTTTATTTATTTATTTGTCAGAGAGAGAGTGCACACAAGCAGGGGGAGCAGGAGAGGGAGAAAAAAGGACCCTGACAGGGGGCTTGATCCGAGGACCCTGGGATCATGACCTGAGCCAAAGGCAGATGCTTCAGTAACTGAGCCATGTAGGTACCCTAAAAACTCAAGTTAATGATAGACATGTATATTAGTCTCACTATTAAGCTACCTTAAAAATTCAAATGTATTTCCATGGGCCTGATCACACGAAATCTATTTTCTTTATGTTTGTTTATTTTTATTTCTTTTCCTTTGTTTCAAATTCTACTTGTTCTTTCAGGTGTTTGTTATTTCAGTATTTGTTTTACTATTAAATGTTTATTTCGGGGCACTGGGTGGCTCAGTGGGTTAAAGCCTCTGCTTTCCACTCAGGTCGTGATCCCAGGGTCTTGGGATCGAGCCCCGCATCTGGCTCTCTGGTCCGTGGGGAGCTGCTTCCTCCTCTCTCTCCCTGCCTGCCTCTCTTGCCTGCTTGTAATCTCTGTCTGTCAAATAAAAAAGAAAAAATGTTTATTTCACATAATGGCCCCTTTTTTTGAGCGTTTGAAGTTTTATCTGCTGTTTTATCTACAAATGGATTGAAGTTTATTTTCAAAACAAGACAGTTTTTCAGAGATTTCTAATTGGTATAAGGAGAAATGGCCTTGGTCTTTTCTAAGTTTCTATCAAAGCTGAACTAGGGGTGCCTGGGTGGCTCAGTTGGTTAAGCATCTGCCTTTGGCTCAGGTCACGATCCAAAGATGCTGGAGTCGAGCCCCACGTTGGGCTCCTTGTTTGGTGAGGAGTCTGCTTCTCCCTCTGCCCCTGCCTGCTGCTCCCCCCACTTGCGCTCTCTCTGTGTCAAATAAATAAGTAAAATCTTTATATTAAAAAAAAAAAAAGCTGAACTAGACCTCTAGACCTCTAATCTACATATCTATTATTCCCTGTTGTTTTAACACCATTCTTTGGAGGACTGAGATTCCAAACAAGTGGACTTTATCTGGATTTCCCCTGGCTTTCCTACATCTTAATGCCTGATGCTGTACAGCTGAGGTAGGCTCTGAGGTCAGATCTGAGCCTGAGTCCAGACTCCCTTATCTACTGTGGGTGTGATCTGCAATGGCCTGTGGGACTTCTCTGAACCTCAGTGTTTTCATCAAAAAAAAAAAAAAAGGAATACCTCTGCAGGGTTTTAAACACTGAACAATAGAATTTATATAAAATGTGTTGTACATTTGGCAAAAAATAAATATTATAGAAGGGTAAGCTATTGAATAATTACATTGTTTTGTATTTTCCACTGCTGTAGATTCATCTGGAATGTAGAGGAGAGCTTACTTCCTTCCTGCCAGGAGAGTTACAAAGCATTTCATTTCCACATGCTAATTGCTTTTGACCAAGGAGAAAGGTAACCAAGCTCTTTGGGTTACTAGGGTCTCAAACCTGGCTTCTTCAGAAATCAAACCCCAGGGGCACCTGGGTGGCTCAGTGGGTTGAGCCTCTGCCTTCAGCTCAGGTCATGATCTCGGGGTCCTGGGATCAAGCCCCGCATCTGGCTCTCTGCTCAGTGGGGAGCCTGCTTCCCCCTCTCTCTCTCTGCCTGCCTCTCTGCCTGCTTGTGATCTCTCTCTGTTAAATAAATAAATAAAATCTTTAAAAAAAAAAAAAGAAATCAAACCCCAGCTGATTGGCAATATTGGTGAGGGAGAAATGGGTATGATGAAATGCAGTGTCCTGTCTTATTTTATGGGAGGAAGGGAATTTGAGAGGTAAAGTGAGCCAGTCCTCACTTGGGTCCCTGAAGTCTGAAGGAGGGCTGTAGCAACGAAGCGGGTGGTGCCCGGAGCCTGCTGTGATTAGCACTTTGGAGCCAGAAGGGTTCCCCAAATGATGCTAGGGATGCCCCTAAGTGTGGGGGGCTGCTTAGGGAAGCCGTGGCTGCCCCACCCTCTGCTTCACTGTGTGGACAGAGCCTGCTGACCTGCTGGGTGCAGAGCTTGGCAGTGGTCCCCAGCAGCAGTCAGGAGGTGACCAACCACTCCCCGCTCACAGTAGATCTGAATGCATCTTAGTAGTGGTGGCAGCCAAAAGCTCCTCCCTACTGAGAAGTTGAAAAGATAACAGAGCTCTTTAAGTATCTGGGAATTCTTGAAAAATTCCGAAGAGGACAAAAGATCACCACCAAAACTACTAAGGGACATCCCGCCAATTGTGTGTGTGTTTGTTTGCACTAGAGGACAGGATGGGAGCATTCTGGGCTTTTTGCAACTAAAGCAGAAAAAGAAAAATGTGGCATTATTTACGCTCGGAGTCATGGGAGGCAGTTCCTAGCCACTGCATGTATCTACAAAAGGACCAAGTATCAATCACTTGATAATGAGAAAAGCCTCTATGTTATTTTGTCAACAACATTGAAATAATAAATGCTCAGGGCTCCTGGGTGGCTCAGTTGTTAAGCATCTGCCTTCAGTTCAGGTCATGATCCCGGGGTCCATGGATGGAGCCCCACATCGGGCTCCCTGCTTGGTGGGAAGCCTGCTTCTCCCTCCCCCACTCCCCCTGCTTGTGGTCCCTCTCTCGCTGTCTCTCTCTGTCAAATAAATAAGATCTTTACTTTATTTTTTTAAAGATCTTATTTATTTATTTGACAGACAAAGATCACAAGTAGGCAGAGAGGCAGGCAGAGAGAGAGGAGGAAGCAGGCTCCCCACTGAGCAGAGAGCCCAATGCGGGGCTCGATCCCAGGACCCTGGGATCATGACCTGAGCCGAAGGCAGAGGCTCCAACCCACTGAGCCACCCAGGCACCCCTAAATAAGATCTTTTAAAAAAAGAAGAAGAAGAAAGAAAAGAAGTAACAAATGCTGGAATGCCTGGGTGGCTCAGTTAGTTAAGCATCTGCCTTCAGCTCAGGTCATGATCCTGGGGTCCTGGAATCGAGCCCCACATCAGGCTCCCTGCTCAGCAGAGAGTCTGCTTCTTCCTCGGCCTGCCTCTCTCTCTCTCTCTCTGACAAATAAATAAATAAAATCTTTAGGGAAAAAAAAAACGGAAGAAAGAAATAGATGCCTATATGATATTGTTATTATTTTGCCTTTGTGAGTCCTGTTCTCAAAACTGGTGCTTTCGAAAACAGGCATAAAACCATAGGAAGCCTGGCTCTCCTGGTCTGTCACCCCCAGTCCTTGCCTTTCCCCTTTCTCTCTCTCTGTTTCTGTCTCTCCTTCACCTGTTTAGTTCCTCTTTCTCCTTCCTTTCTTTTCCTCCACATTCTAGCTGTTTCTTGATCTCTCCGCTCTCTCCATTTCCCATGTTACCTTCCATCCCTTCCCACCCCCTTCCCCGTAACCCCTCTCTTCCTCCCTGCCACTCACCTCCTCCTCCCTGCATTGTACTTGCCTACTCTTGCCATTAATCCCACTCCTTCTCCCCTCCTTGCATTGACTTCTTCAAAATAGAATTTTCTTTAAATAGAATGGGCGATGTAAATCTATATTCCCTCCATTCGTCCACGAGGGAAATCTCACCTCAAACCATCAAGAGCAGGAAGTTTCCGGTGTTAGCCCTGGAGCATCTTATGTTCTGGACAAAGATTCTGAAATCTGCTTCTGTCTGTGAAGGAAACTTGATATTTAAATAAAAAGTGCCTAACATTATGTACGTAAACTTTTTTTAATAGCTTATCTTTCAGGTAAAACAAAACAAAAAGACATGGTCACTGGTAATAGAAAGGGTTCTTTGGGGCTGATTAAAACAGGGACATATTCCGATAAAGCATCTGGTGAGGTAAAAACCATAACACCTGAGTGTAATAAGATTCTGTATTAAAATAGCTGAAGTAGAAAAAATTATATGTAATATTCCGCCTACCTAAGTAATTATGACTTACAATTTCTCTTACTGCTGTAGCTTCAAGGCCTGACCTTGTTTACCCTTGGAACTTCTGTTCTAGAGGCAGAAAGAGCCCCATGTGGGCTGAGGAGAGACAGCAGGAGGCCTGACTCTTACAATGGTGTTGATTTGAATAGATGGACCAGGTGTTTCTTTTTACTCTTTTAAGAACTGGTATTTTTTCCAAGAGGCTAATCAACCAAAACAGTAGAGTCCGTGTGCATGCCGGGGACTTTTTACCTCGAGACCTTTTCAACAAATGCCTAACAGGACCTTAAAAACATTTCCTAATATTTAAAGTGAGTCCCCTGTGAACAGAAAGTTCCCAGTGAAGAGGGCCAATGCAAACACAGGAGGGAAATGTGAAAGAGGAAGGCTTCCACAATCTTATTAATTACTGTCCATTTATAAGACAAGGAATATTATCACGACAGCCTCATGATTAGGTAAAGAGGATGTAATCTCCGAAATTGTAGAACTTTAAGGGCTTCTCAACATTCAGAATGTTGCCCATCCTGGCCTGCCTGATGTTTCACAATGAGAAAGTAATTCCTTTGGATAAGTCTTCCTGTCTCCTATTAACAATATATTATGTCAGAATGGCTAAATCAGTAAAGAAGAACTGAAGACAATTTTTCTAAAAGCAGATTCTATATCAGTGCTGTCTAGTGAAAACACAGCATGAGTCATATATGTAGTTTTAACTTTTCTATGAACCGCCTTAAAGAAGTCAAATTAAGGGGCGCCTGGGTGGCTCAATGGGTTAAAGCCTCTGCCTTCGGCTCAAGTCATGATCCCAGTGTCCTGGGATCGAGCCCCGCATCGGGCTGTCTGCTCTGTGGGGATCCTGCTTCCTCCTCTCTCTCTGCCTGCCTCTCTGCCTACTTGTGATCTTTGTCTGTCAAATAAATAAAATCTTTTTTTAAAAAAAGGAAGTAAAATTAAGCAGAAGCAGGTAAAATTAATTTTAATAATATATTTTATTTAACTCAGCACAGTCAGAGTATTATCATTTAAACACGAAAAAAAAAAACAGTAATGCGTTATTTCACATTCTTTTGGGGCCAAACATGAAAGGACAAATACTGTAGGATTCCACATGCATGAGGTATCTAGAGCAGAGAAATTCATAGACATAGAAAGTAGAATGGTGGTTGCCGTGGGTTTAGGACTGAGGAATGGGGAGTTGTTTATTAATAGGTACAGAGTTTAGTTTGGGGTTATGGGAAAATTCTGGAAATGGGTGGTGATGGTGGTTGCATAAGTTGTAAATTACTTAATGCCACTGACTATACACTTAAAAATGGTTAAAACAGTAGATGTTATTTTATGTATATTTTACCACAATTTAAAAAAAAGAAAATTCACTGCTATAACTCCCTGTTGATAATATTCAGCCTTTTGGGACGCCTGGGTGTCTCAGTCGGTTTAGTGTCTGCCTTCAGCTCAGGTCATGATCCCAAGGTTCTGGGATTGAGCCCCAAGTGGGGCTTCTTGCTCAGTGGGGAGCCTGCTTCTCCTTCTGCCTGCCGCTCCCCCTGCTTGTTCTCTCTCTCTCTCTCTCTCTCTCTGACAAATAAATAAAATTTTTAAGAATAATAATAATAATATTCAGCCTTTCAGCTCTGAAGTTATCTCCTTTACTTTGGGAAGATTAACTTCCCTGTGTTGTTTAATGATCATAGTTTAGGAAGTGTTCAATTATATTATTAATTGCAAAATTGCACCTTTTTTTCTATATGGTGGAGTATTGGGTGGATTATGCAACAGTGAGTGGGTTCAACTTTCAGTTGCAATCAGGGACGCTGGGGCCAACTGAGACTCAAACACAGTGCTAGAAAAATGGACTCCTGCTATGGAGAAGAGTGTGCTTGAAAGGAGGAAAACAGTTCAGTTCAGTGGAAGAACTGTTATTTTAAAAATACAATACGTGAAATTCTGGCTTTTGATGAGACATAAAAAGTGCATTATAATTAGTAAACGGACAAAAAGAATTGCCAGGTTTTTCTTTCTTTCTTTCTTTTTTCTTCCATAATGACTCCCACCAGGGCTGTACTCAGCCTGTCAAGAGGTGTGGGCATTTGACGTGGAAAAGAAGGTTGCATTTTTCTAACTTAAAATGTTGTCAATTAACTAGTACATAAGTACTGAGCTTTAGGATAACCTCATCTTGAAAATCAAAGCAAAGAGCAACCTTCCATTATGAGAGAGCAAGTTCCCAGGTTCCCTGTCACTGCGTGCGTCCTGCCCACGGGAGAGCTGTGATGCTGGAAGGCCTGTGCTTAGCTGTTAAAGAGGCCTGTGTTCAAGCCCCAGCACCAGCATCATTACCTGTAAACCATTAAGAAGTTAGTTAGACTCTTTGAATGTCTTTCTCACCTGTCAGATGGGGAAATACTCCTCAGAATTGCCATGAGGATTCAAGGTAATTTACATGACATGTCTGATGTCATTAAATGAACCCTAGTATTACTCTCCTTTTGGAAGTTAGCTTAGGACTCACTCAACTTCTGGACCTACTTTTACTTGGAGGAGAGTAAAAACTTTATTTGTGCCTGTACTTTGTAGCATAATTACAACAGTAATTAAATAATTGTTTGTTTAATCCCTGGCTAAATGCCTCTTTCCCCTGCAACACTTTTTCTCTATAACACTTTTTGTAAACTTCATGAAGTCAGGGGCCATCTGTTTTCTTTTCCAGTGTATTCTCCGATCCTTGGGAAATCATGCAAATAGATAAAGAGACATGGAGAAAAGAGAATCCTATGGCTGGGTTGGTACCCAAGGACCATAACTGTAATTCTGAGAGTAAGAGCTTCATGTTCTACCAGATCCAGTTAATCTGGGCTACTAAACACAGGAATGTGGGTTCCAGCCCCTTCTGAGATGACATCTTTGCCCCGCCACCTTCTTCACATGGTTTATACCCTACATATGACTTACCAAGGTGCGTAAACTTGGTGCCTACCACAGGGCCCAACACATAAAAGGTATTCAACAGATACCTTTTTTTTTTTCAGAATTTATTTATGTATTTGACAGAGAGAGAGAGAGAGATCACAAGTAGGCAGAGCAGCACACAGAGAGAGGGGGAGCAGGCTCCCTGCTGAGCAAAGAGCCTGATGCAGGCCTCGATCCCAGGACCCTGAGATCATGACCTGAGCTGAAGGCAGAGGCTTAACCCACTGAGCCACCCAGGTGCCCCTCAACAGATGCTTTTGATAAACCAGTATAAGTCAACCTTCTTCATGTACCAATGTGAAGGGTGCCCCTGACTTTTTGTAAACTGTAATGGGACTGTTCATAGAGTCTATTACTTTTTAACCTAAACAGCCGTAGGAACGTCAATATGTTGCTCTCACATAGGTGCCAGTATAGAAACAACACTGGGTCAGGTTTTGGAAAATGTGGCTTTTAAAGCACTTTGACTTTGGGTTGCCCATCTCCAAAATAAGAAAGTTGTAATAAATGAACTCTAGCTTCCTTCCAGATATACCATTACTGATTTTTAAATATGTATACTTAAGGAGAAAATAGTAAAAGATAATAATTAAAACTGTGAGGAATTTTTAGTGATTTAAAGTGGTGTAATAGCTTCTGGTCACCACAGTGTTTTGAGCAATGTATTTATATCCACCAAGTCTTAATTAACTATTTAAATCTACATTGAAGATACTGGTCCTAATCACTCTGGTGTCAAGTGAGAACTTGGGCAACTTGTCCATATTGTTTCCCATGGATGGAGGCTCCTTGAACCTGAGCAAGGATTCCTTTGTCTGCTGTGTTGACAATTTAGACACTGGAAAATAGAGCTTTTGGAAAGCAGAACCATAAATCTATCCACCCCACCATTCAACTCCTTATTGACCCATAAGAGCAAACTGTCCACATAGATAATTGGGTGCCTATGTCTCCATCCAGTATTATCTAACATGAACCAGGAGTACACTTCATTGCACCCTCTAAGAAGTAAGCAGAAAGTTATCTGTCTTGCTTGCATCGGTCCTCTCTGGAGTGTTGTTTAGCTTTGTAGATTTTTCTTTCTACTCCCACTTTCATGGGCACTGATCCATGGAAAGAGATGTAACCATGACCTAATAGCAGCCGTCTATTCAATAAGGTATTGTCTGTCACCAGCAGACCTTGCAAAGAGATGGGGGTCTCTTCCCTCAAGCTGTCCTTCTGTCTTTCCTTCCTGTTGCATCAGAATCCCCAAGATTAGGTCATTGGTATGTATATGGACAATATAGTGGTAGTTAAGATATTTAGCAACTGGCTCTGTGGAAGCATGAATCTATAAGAAAGGATGAGAGTATTTATTGCTATTTAGGGTCCTGGAGGTTCCCTGATATGCCAGCAGTTAACCATTTACTTGCTTGAGGAGGTCAGTGTTCCTAGGGATGAGTCTGGCTGGATTGGTAGGCAAAGGAACATTTAGAGGACCTCAGGGAAGTATAATAAGCAGGAAGAACTTAAATATTTTAACAATTAGTATAACCATTACATTGTATGCTGATGGAGTCTCAGCCTTGAGTATATGTGATTGCTCTACTAAAGAGTTCAGACAATGTCAAGAGTGAATTACAATAGGAAGGAAAAGGTTAAAGCTCTAGGTAATTGGACTTCTCCTCACAGCTCCATACTAAAGGCAGGTACAATGTAAATCCTAATCTTCAGGTTCCAAATGCCCACCTCCTCCCATACTCGGGATTGCATCACCTTTCCCAAGTAGCTCCTTAATCTTTCTTTTTGAATTTCCAAACATTTTCCCTTGGGGAAGCCTTTGCCTCCGACTACCAAAAGAAACCTCTTCTTGTGAATCATTCTTCCCTTTGTCCGATGCCATGCCCAAGAGTGAACCAAGCAGGCTTGAAGGATCCCAAGGAGGATTAGCCCAGTGGATAATGATACCCATCATCTTTAAGCAGCCAGGGTGAGAGTGGCCTTCAATACTACTGGAAAGCAAGGGTGGGATCCTCTGATCTGAGCTTCTTTTTAATATTCTTACCAATGTGATCTATAGGCCTCCCACTTTTTATTTTTTTTATTTTTTTTTAAAGATTTTATTTATTTATTTATTTGTCAGAGAGAGTGAGAGAGTGAGCACAGGCAGACAGAGTGGCAGGCAGAGGCAGAGGGAGAAGCAGGCTCCCCACCGAGCAAGGAGCCCCATGTGGGACTCGATCCCAGGACACTGGGATCATGACCTGAGCGGAAGGCAGCTGCTTAACCAACTGAGCCACCCAGGCATCCCAGGCCTCCCACTTTTTAAATTTTATTACATACTCCTTAAAGTAAGAACATCTACTTTAAACTCTCATTAACCATTTTCACCCTACATAGTTGCTGAGAACTGAATTGTGCCCCTCAAAGACTCATATGTTGAAGCCTAACCCTCAGTGAGACTGTATTTGGAGTAAGGAAGTTATTCAGTTTACATGAAATCATCTGGGTGGAGCTAGGGCCCAAAACTAATAGGAGACACCAGAAATCTCACTCTCTCTTTGCCATGTGAGGTCACATCAAGAAGGTAGCCATCTGCAAACTAGAAAGAGAGCCCTCACCAGAAGCCACATTGGCCTGCACATTGATCTTGGACCTCCCATTTCCCTATGGCATTTTATTATGGCAACCTGAATGGAATAAGACAATAGTCCAATCCCAAAGTGAGAAAAAAAATTTTTTTTCTCAATTCGCATGGGACTGCCTTAGCCTTTGTGCTAAATGTGTTCTCCTTTATTCTGCAAAAGCGGTGCTTTGTTTTCTTTTGCTGGAAGATTTTTATCTCTGACCTAGTAGCCTATTTCAGTTATATGTTTAAAAAAATGTGAACATTAGTTTTAATGGTTGTTTTCTAAGCTTCTGAAAAGAGCCTTGAAAAGGACCTTCTGATGAGGAGGATAGGAGTCCTGGAGGTGTTTCTCTGCTTATCCCATGTGCCGCACTCATACTAATATCCTCTAAATCTATCTAGCTACTTCCTGCTCCGAAAGAGCTCTCTCTTGAATTGTCAGAACTCTAAGTCATAAATAACTTTGTTTCATTTCAAAGCTGTTAAAATTGAGTCTCAGAACAAATAAGAAATTTGCCCCAAATCCCAACAGAGTAGTATATGATGCAGATACTAAACTAAGTGCTCTTTCTTTGGGTCTAACACTTTTTCCACTCTACTATTCCCAACAAAATAAAACAAAGCACTGCTTTTGCAGAATAAAGCAGAACATTAGCACAAAGGCTATGGCAATCCCATGCGAATTGAGAAAAAAAATTTTTTTTCCTCACTATTGGATTGGACTATTTGACATCCAGGAAATCAAAATGTCTATCTCCACTTGGAAGCTAAAGACTGAAAGTTAATTGTTGGGAAGCTAACAGTAAGGATAAGTTACCTTCCACCCCGTCCTGAGTGGAGCAATAATGAAGCCAACAGGTAGGGAGAAGGAGGGAAATGGAAGCTGATTTGCTCTCAAGTCTCTGTTTTAGAGGTTTCTGAGATCCCTTGGGAAAGCTGCTTCTGCTCTTTCTGAAATTTGGTTTTTGCTCTTCCTTTATTTCTAAAAGCCAGCATTCTGGGGGTTGAGTTTGTTTGTTTCTGGTATTTTTATTTTCGTTTTGTGCTTTTTTTGCTTAAGCTAAGTCAAGTTGGGTCTGTGGCTTCCAATCAAAAGCCTCAACTGATACAAAGATCCACACATCATTTTAGTAGCAAAAATAGGGGAAGAGATTCAATTCACCATAGTCCTATAAGGAAAAGTAAAAGGTACGAAAATAAATGTTAACATTTCTTAACAAGACCTATTCCTCACTTGGCTTTAAAACATTATTTCACAAAGAACAACTGAATTCTGCTTCTGGAAGGATACCTGGAAATTATTCCAAGGCAATATTTGAACACGGCCCTCGAGCTTTTTACATGGGAGGACACAAAGGCCCAGAGCCTTTAAATGTCAAGCCCAGTTCTGTCAAGAATGGAATCATGTCACCAGAGTCCAGGTGAAATGTTTCCTTCCATGCAAATATGGTAGCACTGTCCAGGAGTATACTAAATGACTACTGAGAGTAACACACTGTGCTAGTCACTGGGGAAATAACTGTGCACATAATTTATGATATCCTACAAAGCAGGTTGGACATCACTTTTATCTCTCATTGACAGGGTTCTCATTTTCTCTCCATCTTTCTGTCTCTGTCTCTCCATCTTTTATCTATCTGTCTAATATTTTTACCTTCTCCCTGAGTTTTTCCCCCAGCAAGGTGGTTGTGTGTTCCACAAGGTCTATTTATTTACCTGTCTTTTGTATCCCCTGTAGCTCCAAGCACAGTGCATCAAAGCCGAGATTGCCTGCTGGATAGTCATCAGGTTGCTGGTGATACCTGAAGTGCTCCATATGAATTATTTTTCTGAAGGACCAACATTTTTTGAAATACCTGTTATTAGAAGGCTTGAATGGGATAAGAAAGAATCTGGGGCACCTGGGTGGCTTAGTCGGTTCAGTCCAATTCTTAATGTCAACTCGGGTCATGATCTCAGGGTCATGAGATCAAGCCCTGCATCAGGCTCACACTCAACATGGTGTCTACTTGAGATTATCTCTCTCCTTCTCCCTCTGTTCCTCTCCCTGCTAATGCACATGCTGTCTCTCTCTCAAATAAATACGTAAATAAAATCTTTTAAAAAATAGGAAAAAAATCAATGAAAAAAGAGAGTTGTAGTTGAGTCCTTCACACTTTCTGATCCCTCTTCCAAATTCCTTCCTCCCTCCCATCTTCTTCCTATATTTCCCCTGGCTAACTCGTCCTCACTCAACTCCCAGCTAACATCTCATTCCCTCAGGAAAGCCTTTTCCAGAACCCCAGAGTAGGTTTATGATTTCCCATAATAAATGTCCATTGCACTTCATATTTCCACATTTTTGGTGCTTATTACACTACTCATTATTTATTGATATTTGCATTTCCCTCAAAGATGAAGTGAGGAGCTCATCTTTCTTGTTCTGTGGTTTATTAGTGATACCGACCAGTACTTGGCACATAGAAGACACCTAATAATTGCTATCTTTAGTGAAGGAATGGAAATACATTTTCATAGAAACCAAAACACAGAAAACGGGACATTTATTCATTAATATGCCTATTCAGTAATTAACAAAACACTCAATAAATTTATAGAGCTGTCTGTTATATTTCTGACACCATGTTATATGGAGATTGGAAGAAAAAACCTACCAATCCCTGAGAAAGATGCTCCCTCTAACGGGAGAGAGTCACTTCCACAATTGCTTCTAAGCAAACTTGATCATTTCTAGATAAACATATAGCCATGTGAAATTGTTGATGTTACCAAGTGTTATAGAGAAGTCAAAAAGAATCAAGTATATGAAACACGTTACATGTATGCTTGGCATGGAATTAGTAAATTTAAGATTTGTAATTTTCTTAATCATTTGATATGTTTAAGCTTTGTCTTCTTTAAAAAGATATATACTTAATTCTTGTGCTGTGATGAGTCTGTATATAGTCCTTCGGATTTGTTTTTGTTTTTTTTTTTAATTCTTTTTTTCCTTTTTTTTTTTAAATTTCTTTTCAGCGTAACAGTATTCATTGCTGTTACACCACACCCAGTGCTCCATGCAATGCGTGCCCTCCACAATACCCACCACCTGGCTCCCCCAACCTCCTACCCCCTGTCCCTTCAAAACCCTCAAGTTGTTTTTCAGAGTCCATAGTCTCTCATGGTTCATCTCCCCCTCCAATTTCCCTCAACTCCCTTCTCCTCTCCATCTCCCCATGTCCTCCGTGTTATTTGTCATGCTCCGCAAATAAGTGAAACCATATGATAATTGACTTTCTCTGCTTGATTTATTTCACTCAGCATAATCTCTTCCAGTCCCGTCCATGTTGCTACAAAAGTTGGGTATTCATCCTTTCTGATGGAGGCATAATACTCCATAGTGTATATGGACCACATCTTCCTTATCCATTCGTCCATTGAAGGGCATCTTGGTTCTTTCCACAGTTTGGCGACTGTGGCCATTGCTGCTATAAACATTGGGGTACAGATGGCCCTTCTTTTCACCACATCTGTATCTTTGGGGTAAATACCCAGTAGCGCAATTGCAGGGTCATAGGGAAGCTCTATTTTTAATTTCTTAAGGAATCTCCACACTGTTCTCCAAAGTGGCTGCACCAAC